>CAUYRH010009060.1:0-33410 GCA_963574655.1 Perodicticus potto
AGTTAAATTGAAATCATTTCCACTCAGATCAGGAACCAGGCAAGGTTGCCCATTTTCTCCACTGCTTTTTAACATGGAAGTCTTAGTCAACACAATTAGGCAAGAAATGGCGATCAGGAGTATCCACATAGGGTCAGAGGAGAACAAACTTTCACTCTTCACAGATGATATGATTGTATATCTCGAAAACACCAGGGATTTTACTACAAAACTCTTAGAAGTGATCAAGGAATACAGCAGTGTCTCAGGTTACATAATCAACATGCATAAATCATGTTTATATATACTAACAATAGTCATCTTGAAAAAACAGTCAAGGACTCTATTCCATTCACAGTAGTGCCAAAGAAGATGAAATATTTGGGAGTTTACCTAAGGAAGGACATGAAATACCTCTCTATAAAGAGAACTATGAAACTCTAAGAAAAGAAATAGCAGAAGATGTTAACAAATGGAAAAACATACCATGCTCATGGTTGGGAAGAATCAACATTGTTAAAAATGTCCATACTACCCAAAGCAATATACCATTTCAATGTAATCCCTATTAAAGCTCCGCTGTCATACTTTAAAGTTCTTGAAAAAATAACACTTCATTTTATATGGAATCAGAAAAAACCTCGAATAGCCAAGCCATTACTCGGAAATAAAAACAAAGTAGGAGGAATCACACTACCATAGCTCAGACTATACTATAAATCAATAGTGATCAAAATGGCATGGTACTGGCACAGAAACAGAAAGGTAGATAGATGTATGGAACAGAATAGAGAACGAAGAGATGAACCCAGCTACCATTATTTGATCTTTGTCAAGTCATGTAAAAACATTCAATGGGGAAAAGATTCCCTATTTAACAAATGGTGCTGGTTGAACTGGGTGGTGACCTGTAGAAGACTGAAACCCACACCTTTCCCATTAACTAAGATAGACTCTCACTGGATTAAAGATTTAAACTTAAGACATGAAACTATAAAAATACTAGAAGAAAGTACAGGGAAAACACTTGAAGAAATTGTCCTGGGCAAATACTTTATGAGGAGGACCCCCCCCTAGGCAATTGAAGCAACACCAAAATACACTACTTGGACCTGATCAAACTAAAAAGCTTCTGCACAGCTAAGAACACGGTAAATAAAGCAAGCAGACAGCACTCAGAATGGGAGAAGATATTTGCAGGTTATGTCTTCGACAAAGTTTTATTAACCAGAATCCATAGAGATCTCAAATATATTAGTAAGAAAAGAACAAGTGATCCCATCTCAGGGTGGGCAAGGGACTTGAAGAGAAATTTCTCTGAAGAAGACAGGCACATGGCCTACAGACACTTGAAAAAATGCTCATCATCCTTAATCATCAGAGAAATGCAAATAAAAACTACTTTGAGATATCATCTAGCTCTAGTAAGATTGGCCCACATCACAAAATCCCAAAACCAGAGATGTTACCGTGGATGTGGAGAAAAGGGTACAATTGTACACTGCTGGTGGGAATGCAAACTAATACATTCCTTTTGGAAAGATGTTTGGAAAACACTTAGGGATCTAAAAATAGACCTGCCATTTGATCCTACAATACCTCTACTAGGTATATATCCAGAAGACCAAAAATCACATTGTAACAAAGATACTTGTAACTGAATGTTCATTGCAGCCCAATTCATAATTGCTAAGTCATGGAAGAAGCCCATGTGCTCATCAATCCACGAATGGATTAATAAATTGTGGTATATGTACACTATGGAATATTATGCAGCCTTAAAATAATATAGAGGTTTTACCTCTTTCATGTTTACATGGATGGAGGTGGAACATACTCTTCTTAGCAAAGTATCTCAAGAATGGAAGAAAAGTGTCCAATGTACTCAGCCCTAGTATGAAACCAATTTGAAGCTTTCATATGAAAGCTATAACCCAATTATAATCCAATTATAGCCCAAGAATATGGGGAAAGGGGATAGGGCGGGAAGGGGGGAGGATGGGTGGAGGGAGGGTAACCGGTGGGACCACACCTATGATGCATCTTACAGGGGTACGTATGAAATGTACTAAATGTAGAACATAAATGATTTAACACAATAATCAAGAAAATACCATGAAGGCTATGTTAACCAGTTAGATGAAAATATTTCAAATTGTATATAAAGTCAGCACATTGTACCCCATGATTACATTCGTGTACACAGTGATGGTTTAATAAAAAAAAAATAGATATTATGGATTTCTTTTTTGTTTTTTTTAATTAAATCATGGTTGTGTACATGAATGCAGTCATGGGGTACAATGTGCTGGTTTTATATATAGTTTGCAATATTTTCATTGAACTGGTTGACATAGCTTTCATGGCATTTTCTTATTTATTGTGTACAGACATTTATATTCTGTATTTAGTAAGTTTCACCTGTACCCTTCTAAGATGCACCGTAAGTGTGGACCCACCAAATACTCTCCCTCCGCCCATCCTCCTCACTCCTCTCCACTCCCTTGCCCCTTTCCCCATATTCTTGTGCTGTAATTGGGTTATAGCTTTCACAGGAAAGCTATAAATTAGTTTCATAGTAGGGCGATATTATGGGTTTCATGTAAATTATCTTTTTTGATCCTAAAAGATAACTCTGTGATAAGTAAGGTACTTATTCTTCTTTGTGGCTAAGAAAACTCACAGAGGCACAGTCAATCTCCCAAACCCCAGACTGGCCCCCCAAGCTGGGCCACGTGAGGCTGTGCTATTGTAGGCTGAGCAAAGCAGAGCAGCCCCACGTTGTTGTCCTCTCTTCCCAGGGCCCAGCCCAGGGCTGGGTGAACAGTGCCTGCTGATGAAGTTGATGGAATGAATGAATGGAGTGTCTTCCCCTGGATGTGAAAGCTATTTGGTATTATGGGTCTTTTGTCCTGTCCAGTTGGTGGTGGCACCAGCAGGAGTATACCTGGACCACTTTGCCCAACTCTTGAGAAAGCAACAGACGTGACACTGGTCTTCCCGGGAGGAGCCTAGGATGAGGGGTAGGATTTATGTGTGTACATGCTCATAAATGTTGCCATGCAGTGGAGGGGGGAGGAATGGGTACACTATCTGGTGCCCATCCACATGTCTGGGGAGGAACCTTGCTCCTCTTCTACTGTGTCCACCACTGTCCTGCTGTTTTATCTGTGTTCCATTTCCTAATATTCTTGTCTGATTCCCTGCCAGATTGAGTTCCTGGAGAAGGAGCAATGTCTGTGCCCTGGATCCCCCTGCAGAGCAGCCAGACCCTGGATGGGTACCCATAGCATTGTTAGCTGGATGGGAGTTGAATTCAACTTTTAAATCTGTGCCGGGAAGCAGCACCCATGCCTTCAGCCTCCTTGAAAACATTTTCTGGTTGGTCACCTTGTTTTGAATCCTTATGCTAATTTCTGGCCTAAATCATCTGAGCAAAGCTCTGAAGGGGAGTATGGCAAAGGAGCCCATCCCTGCGCTGCAGATCATTTCCTGGGGGAACCACACCCTGGACAGTCCTGCTCTTCTAAGTTATGGAAGGACCATTGAATTAGACCAGTCTTGGTGATGCCCTGTATCCCCCAAGCCCAGAGTATGTATGGCATCAGGGGGTATTCCCAGGCTTTGGGATCACTGTCACCCCATGGTCTTCTTGCTGTGTGTAGTCAGTAGGGGTTTGAGCCTAGAACTGTTCGTGCTTTGATTTATTCTGTACTCTTCTTTCTGAGCGTCCATCCTTCTTTTAGTGTGGAGAGTTTCATATAGGCCAGGCTTCAGAGCTCAGCCCTGTTACTTGTGTTTGGTGACCCTGGGTCATTTCCTTCACTCAAAGCCTCGATCCTCCTCTGAAAGGAAGATAGAGAACTGTGCCTGCCTATGGAGATGCTCTGATGAGTAATCGATTCATTCATTCATTTCTCTACAGAACAGATATTTGCTGTATATGTGTTACATTTCAGGCACTGTGTGGGACCTGGGGGCCAGGTGTACAGCTGTGAATGACAGATCAGGAGAACTGATGCTTGGAAACCAGGTCATATGATGCCTGGTACATTCATGGCTGTGGATATAGGCTGCCTTGGCTGTTACCTCCTGGTGAATAGAGCTGATCAGATTTTATTGATTTTGAACTTCAGTAGACTGAGTTCATCTAAGCATATAGGGAAACTGAGGCTTAGAGAGGTAAAGGAACTTGTCCCATTGGTAGAGCCGGGCCATGAACCCAGGGCTGTTTGGCTACACTTCACAATGGGCAGTGTCCTAGTCCCATGTGTACACATCCGTGTGGGACATACATACTGCATGGACCCTGTGTCTCCCTACCTGGTGAGGTGCCAGCTGCAGGCGGCTGTGGCCTGTAGGTGGCTTCTTGTTAGAATGGTCCTGGTGCCCTTTCTAACTCTGCACATCTCCTTAGGAATGCCGGCTGTAATATTATAGCGCCCATGCCATTAGCCTTACAAATGTGGGGAACTGCTGTTTGGAAGCTTAATGCTAGGAGAACACATTTTACAGGTAACATAAATGAAATAGAATTTGTAATAGAGCAGTATGAAGTCTAAGCAAAATTGCTTCAGGTAATCTCAATTGATTCCTACTTTTTCCTACGATAGGTGTCGTAGAGCTTTTTATCTGGAGGTTGAAGTTGTAAGAACATGGCTTGCAGGCAAGAAATACAGAGCAGCAGGCTTACCCCTCTACTCTGCAGCTGCATCTCAGGAGGATGCAACAGGGAAGTCAGAGGCAGACAGCGTTCCTGGGGCTAGGACTGGAGAACAGGAGTGTTCTGTGCACTTGGGACAGGTAGAGGGCAGGTGAGTGACACAGGGTGTGAAGAGGACCCTGTTTCTTATTTGTGAGCAGGCTGGCATTTAGCTTCTTGCACCTTTAGGGAAGAACTTTAAATAGATGCATGTAAAGGAGAATGTATAGCTTGTAAGTGCTAGACAGATGTTTTTAAAGTCTTGTGACCATCTCCTCTCTTCTGGGGTTCCTCTGAGTGTGATAACCCAGCAGAAATAGAGCTCAGTAGGCAATAAACTTGGTTTATTGGTCAGATAGGATTATCTTGTAATTAGGCCTATGGATATTAAGGGAGTGAAAAATAAAGAAAACCAGAGAAAAAAGTAAAATATGAACACAAGTATTTAGGAAGGCTGGCTGAGAGGACCTGGTGTGGTGGGTGGTTGTACACGGCGCTTCATATTTGTCCTCAACCCATGAGGGTGGCCTTCTCAAAACACGGTAATTGGTACTTATTACTGTACACTGGTTCATTAGGAAAGGTCAAATGCTTCCCCTTGTTCTCAATTTACTCTGACCTGGGCTATGTCTGATTTGCTTTGTAGGCATTTTCATCAAGTACAGATTAATAGTTTCTGCCCCTTTTCCCAAGGCTGTGCTGCCTTTAGCTGGAGCCCTGACTCTGCACACCCAGTGCTTCCAGGGAACTGTGTTTAATGGGTTCCAATTTGTACAAGCACAAGTGGTGTGCTAATTCCAAATTAGTCTTATCTACTTATGAAAGAAGCGAAGCAAGAAATGTGTTTGGTAACAGTTTGCTAACACTTTGTTCATGTTACTATGTGGAAATTAATAGAATTGCATTCTGTTAAAATTATCCTCTAATTCAGTCATCATCAACTGAACTGGCCTTTCTACCCAATTAGCTAGAGTTAATGAATTTTGACTACTCTGAAAACTTTTGTCACACGGGGCTTTTTTCCTCACCTTAAGGTTTAACTACATTATCAGGGAGCCTCCCTGTGTGTTTCATGAACCATGTTCCTAAGTGTGTGGGTGGGGGTGTGTGTGAAGAGTCACCATCTCTCTGCTGTGTTCAGAGTTCCTCTCTTCTGACCATGGGTGCCCTGGAGTAGTAAGATTGAGATTACACAGTGAGGTTTTCGGTGAGCAATTCAGGCCAATTACACAAGCTTCATTTGCTCCTGGTGTGTCCCTAGGAGAATCTGGGGTATCTGCTGTTGGAATATCTCAGCCATAAAGTACCAAATGTTCTCAGGACTTTGGGCAAGAGATGACAGCCTGTGTCACTTCAGAAGACCTTTTCCCCTCTGCTCACATCCTGGTTCTGGGATGATCTTGTTTCTGTCCCTTAGATTTTTAAATTTTCTTCTGCTCCATCCTTCCCCTTTCCCTGTCTCATATCATTGTAATAACAGCTCTCAAATTGATCTTCTCAGACTGTTCTCCATGCATTATATGTATGCTTTTGTAATGTTTAGTAACCGTATTGATGATTATAAGATAGGCCATTTATGTATCAAAGTCCAATAAAATTAGTACTTCTGGACAATCAGAGGGTCTTAAAACACTTGATTCTGTTTACATTTTGCTCCATCTATAGGCTATTTTTTAAAAGTATTTACATATAAACATGTTTGAAAAAATTTATTTTTACATATTTATACTTACACATTTAAAAAATCCTTTTTATTGCTCTTTATTATCACCTATATGTCTAAGCATCCAACTGGGATCAATTTTCTTTCTAAGAATATTCTTTAGTATTTCCTTGAGTATATTTCTAATACTGTAGAATTATTTCAGTTTTTCTTTATGTGAAAATTTATGCATTTCCTTTTTATTTTTGAAGAATATTTTTGCTGGGTATAGAATTTTAGGTTGTAAACCCCTACCCCTAGCACTTTGAGTTTCTCATTTCACTGTGTCTTGACTTCTATTAGTTCTGCTCAGAAATAAGTGGTAAGTCTGACTTTTGCTCCTTTGAAGTCAGTCTGTCTTTCTTCTACTCCTTTCCCCAGATCTTTTGATTGTTGGCTTTTTGGGAGAAAGAGGATGATGTAAATTTTCTTTTGTATCTATAACATTTTAATTAATGAGTGACTTCATTTTTGGAATAGTTTTAGGCTTATGAAAAGATGGGGAAGGTCATTTAGAGCTTCTACTTTAATTCCTTCCCATTGTACAGTTTTATCTTTATTACCATCTGACATTACTGTGGTACATTTGTTATAAGTAGTCAATTCTAATACATTATCATTAATTAAAGTCCTTAGTTTACATTAAGGTTTGTTCTTGTGTAGCATACTTCTATGGATTTTGACAAATGCATAATGTTATGTATTCACCATTACATTAACATACACAATAGTTTGACCATTATTTTCCAGAAGAGATTATAGAGAATATAGATTTTTATTAAATATTTGGTAGAATTTATCAGTAAAACCATCTGGACCTGGTACTTTATTTTCTGAAAGATTATTCATTATTAATTCAATGTTTTTAATTTTTTTTTTTTTTTGAGACAGAGTCTCACTTTATCACCCTTGGTAGAGTGCTATGGCATCATAGCTCACAGCAGCCTCAAACTCTTGGACTCAAGTGATTCTCTTGCCTCAACCTCCTAAGTAGCTGGGACTACAGACACCCTCCAGAATGCCCAGCTATTTTTATAGATGAGGTCTCACTATTTTGCTCAGGCTGATCTCGAACCCATGAGTTCAAGCAAGCCACCTGCCATGGCCTCCTAGAGTGCTAAGATTACAGGCGTGAGCCACTGTGCCTAGCCTAATATTTTTAAATTATTAATAGATATATCCCATTCTGTCTAGCCAAACCCACAGCTGGAGTTAACCCAAAAGTAGATGAGACAACTAGGCAATCCCATAAGGGATTGCCCCAATGCATCTTGAGATGCGGCCAGTTGGTTTTTCAAAGGAAGTGACACTAAATGCCTAGGTGATCAGTTTAAAGCATTTATCAGGGAAACTTCCCTACAGAAGGGGCAGCAGCTTCTTTGCAACAGTGAGACCCTATGTGTCTGCAGGAAGAAATCATGTTTTGGAGTCTAAATAAATTTATTTAGAAATGTTTAATGCCCTGGCTTGGGTTTGACCCTGCAGGGAAAATACATAGCTGGATGGGTCACAGTGTAGTTGAGGCTGTCTGTATTTCTGGGTCAGGTTGGAGAAAGAGCAAGGGTAGAACGCAGGCCCCACAGAGCCCTACTCAGATCATCTCTCCTTCTCTGTGCACTTGGTGGTTTGTGTCTTTCAAGGAATTGGTCCATTTCCTCTGTGTTTTCAAATTCGTGGGCATAGAGTTGTTCATAATGTTTCTTTATTACCCTTTTGATTACCACAGCCTTAGTAGCAATGGGCCCTCTTTCATTTTTGATATTAGTAATTTGTTTTCTCTTTTTGTATTCTTGGTTTGCCTGACTAAAAGTTTATCAGTTTTAAGGAACTAGCTTTTGTTTTGTTGATTTTTCTCTTTTATTGTATTTCCTCTTTTCAATTTCATTGTTTTCTATTGTAATTTCCATTATTTCTTTCCTTATGTTTGCTTTAAACTTACATCTTTCCTAATTAGAAGCTTAGATGATTAATTTTAGATACTGTTTATTTTCTAACACTTGCATTCAGTACTATAAATTTTCCTCTCTAAGCACTGCTTTTGTTACATCCCACAATTTTTTTTTTTTTTTGAGACAAAGTCTCACTCTGTTGCTCAGGCTAGAGTGAAGTGGCATCCACCTAGCTCATAGCAACCTTAAATTCCTGGGTTCATGCAGTTTTTCTCTTTTTAGTAGACAGAGTGTCACTCTTGCTCAGGCTGGTCTCGAACTCCTGAGCTCAAAGGATCTTCCCACTTTGGCATCCTGGGATTAGAGGTATGAGCCACTTTGGCTGCATCCCACAAATTTTGATAGGTTGTATTTTCATTTTCTTATTTTTTAAATATTTTCAGGTTTTTTTTTTTTTTAGTCTTCTTTTGCTCATGCATTATTTAGAAGTAGATTGTTTAATCTCTATATATTTTGGGATTTTTCAGCTATCTTTCTGTTATTGGTTTCCAGTTTAATTCCAGTGTGGTTTTGAGAGCTTACTTTGTATGACTTATATATATTTTAAAATGTGTTCAGGTGTGTTTCATGACCCAGAATATGGTTTATCCTAATGGGTGTGCATGTAAATTTGAGAAAAGTATATATTCTGCTGTTGTTGGATGACATATTTTGTCATTGTCAATTTGATCCAGTTGATTGATGGTGCTATTTGGTTTAGCTCTGTCCTTGCTGATTTTCTTTCCTTTTCTGATAGAGGGTGTTGAAGCCTTCTGTAATTACTTTTTCTCCTTGCAGTTCTATCAGTTTTTGCCTTCCATATTTTGATACTTTATTGTTAAGTGAGCCCTTAATCATTATTTGATGTTTTTCTTTATTCCTGGTAACTTTCCTGATTCTGCCTGAGATTAATAAAACTACTCCAGCTTTCTTTTTATTGAGGCTAGCGTGGTATCTTTCTCTGTGTTTTTCTTCTACTATGTGTATCTTTATATTTAAAGCCTGGTATCTTTGTCTGTCTTTCTTCTACTATATGTATCTTTATATTTAAATCCAGTTTCTTATAGACAGCATATGATTGTGTCTTCTTTTTTTAATCTTCTCTGTTCTGTCCCTTTCAATAGATATATTTAGATCACATTTAAAATACTCTTTGATACAGTTTATTTAGTATCTACCGAAGTTGTAACTGTTCTCTGTTTGGGTTCTTGTTCTTTCTTTTCTGTTTTATAGTTTTCCCTTCTTTATCTTCCTTGTTTGGTTTTAACTAAGGATTTGCTAGAATTTTTTCCCTCCTATAATGCATGAATTATACTTCTTAAACATTTTAAAATTGTTGCCCTGGAGTGCCTCCTGTCCCATCTCTCCCCACTCCTTCTCCGCCTCCGTCCTTAATCCTCTTACTTGTCCACATGCTGTGATTAGTATATTCTGGACAGTGTTTATTAGATGAATTAAGACGAGGGCAGAAAAGTGGTTCTTTGGCCTTCATTTGTTCCTTCTCTGTTGCTCATTTGTTTTATATGTAGCTGTGAGTTTCTGACCTCTAATCATTTATTTCTCTTTGGAGAATCCTCTTCACACTTCCTGTATGGCAGGGCTGCTGGCAAGGAATCTCCTCCGTTCTTATTCATTTGAGGAAGTGATTATTTCTCCTTTACTTTTGGAAGATAACTTTGCTGGATATAGAATTTTAATCTGGTGGGTTATTTTTTCTTATAATACTTAAGTATTTCCCTTCATTCTCTTCTTGCTTGCCTGTTTCTACCAAGAAGTCTGATGTATTTCTTATTCTTGTTTCTCGATGTGGAAGGCTTTTCCCTTAGGCTTCTTTTAGGATTTCCCTGTCTTTGATTTTCTGTAGTTTGAATATGATATGCCTAAGGTGAAGAATTTTGATATTTATGTTGCCTGATATTCTCTGAGCTTCCCGCATCTGGCATTTGGTGTCTGTCATTAATTTTGAGGATTCTCTGCCATTATTACTTCAAATATGTCTTATGCTTCTGACTTTCTTCTTTTTGTAGTATTCTTATTATGTATATGTTCCATCTTTCACAGTTGTCCTACTGTTCTTAGATACTCTAGTCTATTATTTTCATTGTTTTTTCTTGTTACATTTTAGTATGGGAAGTTTCTGTGGACCTATCCTTATGGTTTTGTTTTCTTATTTATTCCTTTATGCTCTTGCATGTATTATTTTCATTTTTATTCTCTTTGCATTTGTTTTTTTTTTGAGACAGAGCCTCAAGCTGTCACCCTGGATAGAGTGCTGTGGCATCACAGCTCACAGCAACCTCCAATTCCTGGGCTCAAGCGAGTCTCCTGCCTGTGCTTCCCAAGTAGCTGGGACTATAGCCACCCACCACAACGCCTGGCCATTTTTTGGTTGCAGCCGTCATTGTTGTTTGGCGTGCCCGGGCTGGATTCGAACCCGCCAGCTCAGGTGTACGTGGCTGGCGCCTTAGCGGCTTGAGCCACAGGCGCCGAGCCTTTGCATTTGTTTTATTCTTTTTCTCACTTTTAAAATTGATTAGTTCACTGTTTTCACCTTTAAGGATTTTTAATAAAAGCACTAAATTAATAAATTTTTTCCCAGTTGTTTATTCTTACATCTCAAAATTTGTATGTAGGTGCCTGTTTTATTTTTGCAAAGGGATGTTTTCAGGGGTTCGTGTCTACCAGGGTATCTTGGTTGCATTTGTGTAGGGGTGTGTGGACTTGTGTATAGCATATGTAGCATATGAGTAGCATGTATATATCACATGTTTAGCATGTATAAAGTATGTATGGATTGTATGTAGTGCCGGGCATAGACCTTGGACATTTGTTACATATAAAATGCAGGAAAAGTCAAGGAATTTTTCACAAAGATCACACTAGCTTTAGTATGTATTTTTGTTGTTAGTTGGTTCTATATGTCATCAAATTTCCTCTATGATGTTTATTTATCCTGGTGTTATTTAAAGTATGTTTTAAAAAAATTACAAATATATTGGGTTTTCTTAGTAATCTTTTTAGAATTGATTTCTAACATAATCTCTCTTTTAAAAATTAATCTTGAAAGATACTTCCTTTTTTTATGATACGTTTTATGTTACAGAATTTCCTCAATTTTTATAGATGTCCTCTATGCTTAAAAATAGTGTACCATCTTAAGTTTTCTGGGACAGTATTCCATTAATATCTGGTAGATCAAAATTTAACAGTGCTATTTAGAGTTTTCTTTTTTTACTCTTACTTATCTGATTAATCTATTAATTACTATTAAAGATACATTAAAATCTTATGGACTGGGTGTGATGGCTCATGCATGTAACCTGAGCATTTTGGAAGGTTAAGATGGGAGGACTGCTAAAGGCCAGGAGTTAAAAATCAGCTTCAGCGCAACATAGCAAGAGCAGCCTTGGCAATATGCCAAGACCTCATCTCTACAAAAAATAATTTAAAAAAGAAAATAGCCAGGCATAGAGGCGTGCACTTGGCTACTCAGGAGACTGTGGCAGGAGGATGCTCAAGCCAGGAGTTTGAGGTTGCAGTGAGTTATATCTGGGTCACTGTACTCACACCAGACAGAACAAGACCCTGCCTCTTAAGAAAGAAAAAAACAACTTGCCATTTTATCAGTGTTTGCTTTATATGTTTTGAAGCCAAGTATTTCATTCTTGTAAGTTAAAAGTCATAATATAGTTCTGATGAATTGAATCTTGTATTATTACATTTTAAGCCTGTTTATCTTTGGTAAAATAGCCTTAAATTTTTGCCTTAAATTTTATTTTGTCTTATTGATATAACCCCAGCTTTCTTTGGTTATTGTTTTTAAATATATTTTACTTTTAAGTTCTCTGTGACTTTCTTTCCTATAAGTAATCTGTAGCTGATACTTGTTTTTCTTTTTACAGTATAATTATTCTTGACTTTTCATTGGAATGTTTAGTCTGTCCATTTAATTTATCCTGATTTACCTTAATTTCTATCATCTTACTCAATTCTTCTGTCTTCCATTTTTCACTATTTTGGTTTTCTTTACTTGCCTTTTAAAAAATTCCTTGGCATTTTTATCTTGCATTTTTTTTCCTTCTCCTCCCTTCTGTTTCTCTTCTTATAGTGGTTTTCTTGTCTACTGATAGAGCATACAGTTAATGATAGAGATACCCAACTTTGGAACAATTTAAGGCTGTGGTCTTCCTTTTAATGTTTTTATTATATTTTAGTTTTATCATTTTTTTCTGAGTTCTATTTTAAATTTTTATTTTTATGATGGCTAATGCATTCATTGGTTTTATCATCTATATTAAAGAATTGGAAAGTTACAAAAAGAGTGTGCAGTAAGAAGGGCAACTCTTTTCTCTCTCTCCTCTGCCACCCTCTGGTTCTCCGGGAAGTAGCCATGTGCAGCCACAGTCTGTGAGGGTATATGTATGCATGAATTTCTTTTAGTGTCATTTTCTCCATATACTGTGTAATTTTCATCTACATGTCTTTTAGGTATTTAAATAGTTTAGTATTTCTTACAGCTTATTCCATATCAGTACATGAGGAGCTTCTTTAGCTCTATCTTATTTTAAGCCCCATGAATTAGATTATAGTAATGGATCTATAAAGTCAGTAACTAAATAACTAGTTTAGTACAGATGCATTAGTTACTTTGCTCTTTATTCTTTCTAGTTTCTCAAACATTCTCTCTGATCATTTTCCTTCCCCTGAAATACATCCTCTATACTTTTATCTAGGGAAGTGATTTTGATGGTAAATGATTTATTTTTCTTTCTTCTGAAAGAGAAGGATTTTATTCTGTTGTCCTCTGGCTCCGCTGGACTTTTTTTGGAAGCTATGTCTCCACTTGTTGCTTCAGCTGTCTCTCAACTGCACTCCGTTCCACTGTAATTGTCTAGATGGGTCCCCTTTTTACCCCCATTCCTCTCTCTTTGGAATATATAGTGAGATATATAGAGGTTGAGTACTTTTTAAAAATCACTTCTGAAAGATGCGCAGCCACTGTTTCCTTGATTATTGCTACTCTTTTTGTCCTGTAGGTCTCTCAACCTCTTACTTGTTTTTTCCATGTCTGCTTTTATTCTTCCTGACTTATTCTCTAGATTTACCTTTTAGTTTATTAAATCTCTCTTTAGCCACATAGAAATTGGTTTTTTATTCATTACAGTCAAATTTTTAATCATTATATTTGTTTAGCTTTATTTAGTTCATGTTTTGTTTTCAATTTGCTTGTTATTTATGGTATCTTGTTTCTTACTAACAATTTAAATCCTTTTTTCATTGTTCCAAACACTGTACATATATATTTTCTATTCTGCTTGGATTATTTTGGACCCTCAGAACTGCAAGATTGATTCTCTTAATTCTTGTGTTTGCTGGTTCATTTTCATTTGTATTTTGTTAATTTTGACTATGAGCCTATGCTCTTCAGAATTTTACCTTTGGTATTTATTTAAAGTTTTGCTTTTCTAGTTAGGGCTTGTGTTTGCTCCTGCTGTTTGCTTGTGTGCTTGTCATGTCTTGGACTGCTGCATACCAGTTTTTTGTCTAGGATTTTCTAGCTTCCTGGTTTTATGAATGAATAGATCTGTGGTTACAAGTTCTCAGGGCAAGACTTTTGTGGTTTCTTCCATCTATGCATTGTCAAGGCTGATATGTATATGTGTCTACCATTATCTGTGTGGAATTCTGTTTTTTTAAAGTTTGCCCACTATGAGTATTAGCTGTTTGGGTCCTGGCTTTCTAATCTGATCTTCCACTCGGTTCACGTGCCACATTTCAATGCTTGTCCCTCTGCATGAAAGGCCAGCCATGTATCAGAGCTCAGCCCCCTAGGGGGTTTGCAGCTGCTCCCCAGGTAAGTTACTGCTCCAGGCTCCAGGGCTCCCTTCTCTCCGGCCCTGGAGTTATGATCAGTCAGTGTGATGTGGAATGCTCATTGCTGAGTTGGAACAGAGTCTGCCTAGAGTCCTGGAGCAGTGATGCCCATGACATATGTATGTCCTGTGCTTTGAGGCTCAACTGGAGAGACATCTGGCCTCATGGGGTGGTGGTGGTGGAGGCTGGCATCATGTTGGTGTCACCAGAAATGGCATGTTGCCTTTGCTGTCAGTCAGAGTTTGGCAGCTTCTTAGAGAGGAGGGTCTTCTGGACTTGCAGGTAGTCTTCTCTCACAGCTAAAGAGTCAGTGACTGAGAATTGCTTCCAGTTTCCGGTAAGTACCAGAAGGAAAGTGCCAAATGGATCTGACTCAGAACATCCTTCTAGGCTGAGTCTAGCCAGGGTACACGTTTCTGTCAGTGATTGGGGACTTTTAGGTTAGGCTTATATCCCTGGCATTAAAGCCCCTAGGGGCTGGCTAGAGCCATATAAGAGAGAAAGTTCCTGCTTGCTGCCAGTCATGCAGGTGCATGCTGCTCCTAGATGTGGCATCTTTTCCCATGCCCTTCCTTCTTTCTGGAACCTCTTCCTCCTAATGTCAGATGTTCAGAGCTTCCTCTAGGTAATGTCCTCTGATGTGTGAAGAGCTGCTTGTGTCCCTGGGCATCTGGGCCCTTGTTTTGCAGAGATCGGCCCTGGACAAAAATGCAGAGAAGTGGGGCTAAGAAGTGCTAGGAGCCTTTTAAGGTTTCCTTGTGGAAATGAGCAGAGCTGTCCTTGAGGTGGCAGCAAGATGGGATGGCATGCCTGCAGCCACTGTGGGGCCTCCATCTAGGGCCTGGAGAGCTGGAGGACCTGAGCTTCATCTTTGCAGTCTGCCCCGGCATCCCATCCTAGGAAGTGCAGTTAGGGCCTTCTTGTGGAGGTGGGGGGTGCGTGGAGCCCTTTGCCCTGGATTTGGATGTATGGTGCCCTGGATTTCAGGTGGAAATGCGCTTCCAGGCAGGCCTGCATGTGGACTTTGTTGTCTAGCTGCCCTCAAAGATGGCTGTTGCCCTCACTACTACCTATTCACTCTGCTGTGGTCTGTTTCTGTAACTGCTGCCACATCAGTGAATACAAGTGTAGGAAAATGAACTTTATTTTTTATAAATGCTGCTAGATTTTCAGAACATGTCAGTTATTATTTTTATTTAGGCCACTATTGTCTCACATGATAAATGTTCCTTCTATCTCTTGTGTGCTTTTAAATAGAGCTTGAAGTCCCCTGTTTTCCTTCCTTTTGTCTCTGTGCCCTGTAGCTCCCGGGCAGCCTCCTGCTTGGGGAGGACCTCAGGGAACCACCTCTGCTCTCAGTGGGGCAAGGCAGGGGTCCTCATGCTGTTTGGCCCATTGGGATTTCAGAGGCGATTTTGTCAGCCCGATTGCATGTCTAATGAGCCACTATAAGAGAGAAAGTAATGCAAGCCATGTGCTGGCCTCTGAAAGTTAATCGAAACTGTCAGAATCACAGAAAGGTGAAAGAAGTGGCCACTGTTACACTCAGGCCAGTTCTGGGGCCTGCTGTGACTGCAGGGCTAAGGTCATCTGGGCAGGAGATGCGTGCCTACTGGCCTTGGTGCGCTGGCATCTTGTTCTAAAGATTTCCTCCTCCAGCCCCTGATTCTGGGGAGCAGTTCCGAGGTAATTTGGCTGCTGAGGTCATGCCCAGTGTCCAGGCCTAGAAATGGTTACTGACTGCTGACTGCAGAGTCCATGGCCTGAGATGTTCCTTTTGTTCATGGATGTTGGCCAGGTGCTCTGCCTCCCTTGCTTTGTGTATCAGGACAAGTCTAAGAGCTTGTGACAATGTTTGAGGACCTGACGCTCTGAGTCCTTTTCTCTGAGCTCTGTGTCTGCCTGGCAGAGTTTTGAAGATCAAATGAGGTAATGTATGTGTGATTTGTGACATTAAAATGCTGCTGATGTGAATTACCAATTAAAATTTGCATTGGTGAATCATAATTCAAGCAGTCAGTTTTCAGAGAGGAAAAAACAACTTGTTTAGGGCCTGTAAGTCTAGGGGAATAGCATGAGATAGACAGGTGAGGAGTGTGGGACGGGTGGAGTGTGGGAGGCAGGCAGAGGGGAACAGGGTATCTGGGGAGGCAATGCATAGGCCCAGGGTGCCAGGTGGGGAGGAGGAGGAGGCTGGGTGCATGGATACACTGTGGAATGGCTCAGCCTTGCAGCTCTGCTATCGGTGATCATTCCTTCTGCCCTTCCTGTCTGTGGTCAGTGTTTTGTGTATATTAACAAATCCTGGTTTATTTGCTAAATATGCTTTGGGGTAGTCATGTCCCCATTTTGCATAAGAAGGCAAATTCTAGAGAGGTTAGATGCATAGCTGGTTTGTAGCAGAACTATATTTGAATCCAACTTTGTCGGACCCCAGATAGTTCTCCATTGGGTTAGTTTGTGCATGTCTTGATGGACCCGCATGACACTGGAGTCAGAAACACACTGTCCCTGCTTGTTTGGGAAATGGCCAGCCAAGGTTAAGACCCCAGACCACACCTGGAGATCTAGCCAGGTACAGATGGAGGCCTCCTGCCTCCCTCAGCCACCTCCTGCCAGAGGAGGCACCTGGCCATAACCAAACTGTCTTGCAGGAAATCCTGCTGACCTGCTGTGTGAGCCGTAGTCAGCAGAGCAGGCAGCCTGTAGTCTGAAATTTCTGCTTGAATTCTTTAAATTTCTTTTGGTGACTCTATGTTACGGGAGAAAAAATTGGAACAGGGTTTTGCTGCTACTTAACGATCATCAATTTCCTTTCAAAAAAAAGTTTCAGAATGGCTAAGAGTTGAATGGAGGTAGCTGACCTGTGGTGAGAGAGGCTATGGGGCAGAGGGTGTGGAGAAAGATGCCATAGAAAACGTTTTCCTTGTGCTGGGCACCCCTTTCAGCATGAGCCTTGGGCTTGAGTGGGTGGAGGGAAAGAGAATCAGGCCTAGGCTCTGACCCTGGAGGCCTGATGGTTTCTGCCTCCTAGAAGCAGGAAGGCTCTGTGGCCTCAGGCAAGGCCCTTGGTCCTTGTAAAGTGGGTTCATGGGTATCTGCTATGTACATGCTGCTCTGGGTGGGGCTTTAGAGGGAGGCTCCCCCCCTCTACAGGTGTCACATAGCTTCTCCTTGTGCTGCCTGTGCTCTGGTCGTCTTCTTTGGGCAAGTGTGGTTGTAGAATGATAATGATGATGGTGGCAGATGACAGTGATTAAGCACCTACTGCATGCCAGGCTTTGTGTTCCTGGCTGTCTGTGTAGTACTGTGTGTGAGCTTCACAAGGGTCCTGTAGCCTTCTTTGTCTTCTCTGCTTTGGGAGGCTGGGGTAGGCTAATTGCTTTCCTCAAAGTCACACAACTAGTCAGTGTCCAGTCAGGATTTGGACTTGTAGATCTCTGTGACCTGGCAGCTGCCCCACTGTGTTGGGGCTGCAGGCTGAGGCTGCAAGCCAGTTCCTTCCACCAACATCCCCCACTGACATGGCTCCTTTGGTGTGCCAGAGAGCTTCTGGTGGGTGCTCTGTATGGCTGCTACCTGCCTAGGCTGGGATTCCAGCCTCTGTCCCTTTCCCAGCTGGAGCTGAAGGCTTGTACCCTGGGTGCTCCCCTGCAGGAGAGCAGGCTCTTCCTTGGAGGCCTTGGGCCCATGCCTCCAGTTGTCCCAGCCCCCTCCACCTGTCCTTCGTGGGGCATGTCTCTCTCTGTTGCGGTGCAGTTCTTTAGCCTATTTGAAAGCTTAGCAGTAATTAGCTCACCCAAGGATGGGCTGATTAGGACATAAGCATCATTATCTTTGCTGCTCTTCCACAGGGGTCCCAGGGTATCTGGTCATGCCGTACCATCTAAGGGATTACTTTTCCCTAGCCTGCCCACCCAGGGTGCCCAGCCTCTCTCTCAAGTCCCCCTTGGTGGCCTCTGCACCTTCTTCCATGGGTCTGCTGTGCTGCAGTTGTGTGTGTCACCCAGCATCTCTCCAGCACCAGCACCCAGGGCTGCAGATCTGGCCTTGTTTTGTCTTCCTGCCCTCCTGTGGCTGGTCCCTAGGTTTAGTGATGTGGCAGGGCTGCCCTAGGGGCTCCATTTTGGCAGTGCTGCCCATCTCTCTGCTGGTTGCTTCTGGGAGGGCAGGAGTATTTAAGACTCAGCCAGGTGAAGACTAATCATGTGTGCTCAAATGTGGGTGCAGGCTCTCATCAGAGAATCCACACCTTTCTGTGCTCTAACTCAGCTCTGTCACCTGTGTAGGACTTTTCTTACCTTCCTGGTTATTCATAGAATCCCATCTTCCCATTTGGTGCTTTGCACATTGACCTAGAGCCATAGGATTGTGTAGTTCCCCAAGCCTTTGTGATAGGATGTAGGACCTTGGGCCCCATCTGTTCTTGTATCCTTATCAGCCAACCCTAAGATGCTTAGGGTTGGCCTCTCAGCTTCTGGTCCAGTGAGTGGACCTCCATCCTCATACCCAACTTCATTGGGTTGAACCTTTGTCTGCAGGATGGTGGCCCAGGGTCTGGGAGCAATGGGCCCACGGTGTGCTGGTCTACAGGACATGTTCAGACCCTTTTAACAAGACCAGGGACAGGGCCCCTCCCATGGCCCAACTTCACTTAGAGGTGCTGAGACCCCTCAATTCTTAGTTGATTTCTTCACACTATTAACATTCTCAGAGTTGCCATTAATTACATGACAAGCAAATTTCATTGCTTATGAATAGGACTTTCTGCACCTAGGCAGAAGCAATCAGAGGGAAATACCATTTGGTTTTGTACCTGAGCAGGGCTCCAAGGTCTCTGTCAGCACAGCCACAGTGCCTGTTTGTTCAATGATTTATTGCTGGCATTTGCTCAAGTGGAAATGAAGCAAAGTTTACCACAAGTGGAATCAGTCATTAAAAAGTCATTATCAAATCAAACCACACTTCTTGGTGTTCTACATTAATGACAAAACAATTTCTTGAGAAGGTACAAACAGCAAACTTTTTATACTTTCCTTCTTGGCCAGCCATTGCTGGCCTGGAGATATATGAGGAGAGGGTGGTGGTGAAGGGCGGCATGTTGGAGATTTATTGGGCAATAAAGAGGACAATTACAGCTTGTTTATGAAAGAAGCCCCCACCCCTGCCTTTTGTGGCATCGACACTTCAGTAATGATAACTCTGGTAACCAGCTGGAAACGATAAAAGTCAATTGGAAGATATAGGATTTCAATAAAATTATGACACTCAATAAACCTTCCCATGGAAACAAATTTTCCACAGATATGTGATCATTTCCAGTTGGATTTGTAACTTTAATTTCCCACTTATTGAATTTTTTGTCATCAACTAATTACAATGTCCATATGAGGGTGATGACTGTGCCCCTGGTGGGGAGAAGACAGAAGGGCTATGGTTATAGCAGTTCCAAGTCTCCCTCGGCCTGTGAGAGGGCCTGGGCCCATTCTCACCTGCAAAGGAAGGGCCCAGTAGGGTACAGGGATGTTGTCAGTGCTGGCAGACCTGGGTGGTTGGGTAGGTTCTCCCTGGAGGTCCAGCTCAAGGAGGCACAGACAGAGAAAGCTGCATGGAAGGGACCTGACAGTCTGGTGAGCAGGGCTCTGTTACAACCACTGCCTCACTCTTTCGGCCAGTGTGATGCAGCTATCCCTTCAGCTCCCCCACAGCCCACCCAGAAGGAGGCACCCTGGCTGAGGATGCTAGTGCCAAGGCTGGACTGGTCTTTTTCCTGGCTTCTTCCCCAGGGTATGTGCCAGGGCACTGTTCCTGGGCTCTGGCGCTGGCTATTGTTTACTGCCATTAAGATGCTAGCTGTTGTGTGAGCACTGGCTGCTTAGAGGACAGCTCTCTGGCACTTTGCCTGCAACAGAGTTGATCTTCACAGCTAGCACTGAGACTTGGGAGGTCAGGGGTTGGCCTTAGACATAGCTGGGCTCTCAGTGGTGTCTTGCAGAAACCCATCCTCCTCTTCCTGGGTTCTCTTGACCTTAACATCCTTAACTCTGTTCCCTAAGAACAGTGGATCTCAACCTATGGGTCTCAACCCACAGGAACTGTATTAGAGGGCTGCGGCATTAGGAAGATTGATAACTACTGCTCCTGCAAACCTGGGCTTCTGAGGGGCTGTCCTCAGTAGATCTAGACTTAGTGTCTGGGGCCAGAAGAATTAAAGATTGCTCCTACACCTGGGATCCCCTGCATGCCTATCAAAGTAGCACAAGCCCTAAAGGCCAGGGACAACTTCAGTCTTCCGAGGCCTGTCCTGCGCCAGTGGGGCCCTTCTCCCTTCAGGAGCAGGTGAGCGAGCCCTGGAACATCTTAGGAAAGAGGAGGGCACCCATCTCTTCTAGGCCCTGACTTGCTGGTTCACACTGTCAGCCTTAATCAGCATTTCCAATGGCATGCTAAGCAGTAATTTCTGTTGTAGCCTAAGAATTAGTCCTGACACTGTGTTACCAGCCCCTCATCTCAGGAAACCTGAGCTGCTGCTTCACATGACCCCTGTCTTTTGCCTGAGAAAGGACAGAAGGGTGCTGGGTGTGGCTTCAGAGCAACATGCTTATGACCCCAAATGTCCCGAGAGTCCAGCTGGACAGGGCATGGGTCTTTCCTCACTCCCCAGATCTACCAGCTCTTGTCATTGCCCCAAGTGTACTGCCCAGAGGCCAGGTCAGAAGCCATGGAAATTCAGGTATTCATACCAACCTCTTGGTCAGATTCTGCTGCTGTTTTCCTGGGCTCAGTTTGATTGTGACTCAGAGAAGGGGCCCATGAATGCTGGCCAGGATGGGCAGCAGAGGCTTCTGGCTGCCATGGGCCCCTGCCCTACAGGTGCTGTATTCACAACAGGAGAGACCTCTGCCCCTACCCCAACCCATATCTACATAGCAAGTGCATGGTGGAGGGCCCAGTGCACCACAGCCCAAGGCCTGGCATGATCTGAGCCAGCAGACACTGAGAACAAAAATGAGGCTTTTGGTCTTTACTGGCCTGGGCACCTGTGTTCACACTGATGGGCTCCTTACAGGTAAGCTCTGAGCGTTGACCTAATCCTTGAACTCTGAACCCCTGCTCCCATCTCTGTGTTCCTCTGAGCCATCTCTGGCATCCCCTCCCTGGGCCCTGACCAGCTGCCCTCTGTGTCCACAGGAGCGAGACGGCATGCGGGCTATCCTGGGTTCCTACGACAGTGAGCTGACCCCAGCTGAGTATTCACCCCAGCTTACCCGGCGTGTGCGGGAGGCCGAGGACATGGTGCAGAAAGTGCACGCGCACAGCACAGAAGTAGAGGTGAGTGTGTGCTGCAGATAGGAAGGACTTGTGTCACCAAAAGGCTTTCCCCAGGAGGACTTGGGCAGAGTAGATGGGGGCTGTATCTGTCTTCCTGGTTCTGGGCTGACAGGTGGCAGGGGAGGCTCTGGGCCATGGGCTGGTTATTTTATTATTTTTTTGCTGTTCTCTCTTTTTTTTATTAAATTATAGCTGTGTACATTAATGCAATCATGGGATACAATGTGCTGGTTTCATATACAATCTGAAATATTTTTCATCAAACTGTTTAACATAGCCTTCGTGGCATTTTCTTAGTTATTGTGTTAAGACATTTATATTCTGCATTTAGTAAGTTTCACCTGTACCCTTCTAAGATGCACTGTAGGTGTGGTCCCACCAATTGCCCTCCCTCCACCCATCCTCTCCCCCTCCTCTCCCCTCTCCTCTCCTCCCTTGCCCCTTTCTCCATATTCTTGTGCTATAATTGGGTTATAGCCTTCATATGAAAGCTATAAATTAGTTTCATACTAGGACTGAGTACATTGGATACTTTTTCTTCCATTCTTGAGATACTTTGCTAAGAAGAATATGTTCCAGCTCCATCCATGTAAACATGAAAGAGGTAAAGTCTCCATCTTTCTTTAAGGCTGTGCAATATTTCATGGTATACATGTACCACAATTTATTAATCCATTCGTGGATCGATGGGCACTTGGGTTTCTTCCATGACTTAGCAATTATGAATTGGGCTGCAATGAACATTCTGGTATACCTCAGTTTGTTAATCCATTCCTGGGTTGGTAGACATTTAGGTTGTTTCCACAATTTGGCAATTGTACATTGAGCTGCAATAAACAGTCTAGTGCAAGTGTCCCTGTGGAAAAAGGAAATTTTTACAACCATTTTGGTAGGCAGTATGGAGAACTCTCAAAGAGCTCAAGCTAGATCTCCCATTTAATCCTATAATCCCATTTCTAAGCATCTACTCAGCTCTTGTATTTTTTATCATAACCATCATAACAGGTGTGAGGTTTTATATCTCATTGGTTTTAAATTACATCTCCCTGAGATTACTGATGTTGAGCATATTTTCATATAGTGGTGGCCATTTGTATAACTTGTTTGGAAAATGTGTATCTGTATACTGAAAACTATAAGCTATCAAAGAAAGAAATTGAAGAAGACACCAATAAATAGAAATATATCCCATGTTCATGTATTGAAAGAATTGGTATTATTACAATGTCCATATTACCCAAACCGATCTACAGATTTGGTGCAATCACTGTCAAACTTTTAATGGCAATATTCTAAAGATTTTTTAAATTCTAAAATATTTACGGAAGTACAAAGGACCCTGAAGAGCTGAAGCAATCTAGAGAAAATAAAAATTAAATCTGGAGTCATCATATCCCCTGATTTCAAACTACATTACAAAGCAGTAAATAAAACCAATTTAGTAATGGTATAAAAAATAAAGACAATGGAACACAATAGGAAGCCCAGACATGAACTCAAATGTATATAGTCCATTAACATATGACAAGGGTGCCAAGAACACAATATGGGTAAATCACAGTCTGTTAAATAGTGTTGGACAAACTGGATATATACAAAGAAAATGATAAAATTAGATACCTGTCTTACATCACTCCCAAAAAGAAACTTCACACAGATTAATGATATACAAGACATGAAATTTAAAACTTTGAGAAGAAATCAGGGAAAAGCCTCCTAGGAATAAAACTAGATAATGATTCTTGGATATGACAGCAATATCATAGTCAACAAAAGGAGAAATACACAAGCACGGTCACATTAAACTATACAGAAAAGTGATGAACAAAAATAAAAGAATACAAAATGGGAGAAAATTTTGAGAACCAAGGAGTTGATATCTAAACTATATGAAAAATTCATACAACTCAGTAAGAAAAACACAAATACTCCTATTAAAGAAAGAAGTTCTATGTGCTACACCACGATGAGCCTTGATGACATTATGTTTAGTAAAATAAGTCAGACACAAAAGGAAAAAAATCATATGCTTCCTTTTGTATGAAATAGAGAATAAGTAAACCACAGAAATAGAAAATAGATTAGAAGTACAGGGGTTGAGAAGAATAGGAAATTATTCCCTAATGAGTAGCGTTTCTATTGGAATGATAGAGAAGTTTGGAAATAGAGAGTGGGGCTGGGCGTGGTGGCTCATGCCTGTAATCCCAGCGCTGTGGGAGGCCGAGGCGGGTGGATTTCCAGTGCTTACAGAGTTGGAGACCAGCATAAGCATGAGTGAGCCAGAGTAAAATACCCCGTCTCTACCACCAGAAATGAATACCGCTGGGCATTGTGGTGAGCGCCTGTAATCCCAGCTACTTGGGAGGCAAACGGCGCGTGCATCGTAACAAGGAAGGACAATGGGGAAAAAAAAAAGAAAAAACAAGGAAACCAAGAAAAGTAAAAAAAGCCAGCTGAAAATTAAAAAAACCAAAAAAAAGGAAATAGAGAGTGGTAATGGTTACACATTATGAATGTAACTAAATTCACTAGATCGTAAAATAGTTAAAATAATGTATTTTATGTTTTATTTATATAACTTTTATTATAATAATTTTTAAAACATTAGGAGAGCCTGATATAAAAATATTTCTATACACAAATAATGAATGCTCCCAAATTAAAATTAAAAACAATTTAATTTACAATAGTATTAATAATAATAAAATATTTAAGTGTAAATTTAACAGAAAGGTTCAGGTACTTTTTGCTGAAAACTTCTAAATAAATAATTTGAACTATAATGATTTCATATGTTTAACACTAAATATATTAAAGAAAATATAAATTACTGGAAAACATTCACAATCAAGAATAATAATGAATACTGTTAAAATGCCAATACTTTCCAAATTGATCTGCAGATACAATACAATTTCTACTAAAACACTAATGTTGCTTTTCACAAAAATATGTAAGCTGATCTTAAAATTCATAAGGAAACACAACATATTCCAAAGTCAGATAGTCTGTAAAAATAAAAGGTTAGAGTACTCATAATTCATGATTTCAAAACTTATTACATTATAAAGACAATATGATACAGCCATAAAGATGGTCATGTAGATCATTATAAAATAATTGACTCTCTAGAATGAAAAGAGTGCTAAGGCTTCCAAGAAAATCAGCTGAGAAAAGAATATTTTCTTTTTCCCACAAATTGTGGTAAACCAAATGGATATTTACTGGCAAAAATTAAAATTATAACCTTTCATCATGGGCAGAAAAATAAATCAATAAATAAGTCAGAATGAATTACAGACTTAAACGTAAGAGATAAAAATCTCAGAGAACATATATGAATTCTTATGAATTTTCATTAGTCAGTGGCTTCATAGGTATTGCACACAAAAAAGCTGTGATAGAAGCAAGACTTAAATGGAGTACATGGAAATATAAGACTTCACACACAATATCATCAAGAAAATGAAAGTACAGATCACAAAGGGGAGAGAATATGTTTAAATAGTATATCTGACAAAAAAGAAACAGTATCATAGAGAACTCATGACAAAATAGTGAAAAAGGAATGAACTCAATTAAAAGCCCAATTAGATACAAAGCAAGTGGGAGGGTTGCAAAGATGGCTAAGAAGAGACATTCAGCACCTGTCTTCTCTGCAAAGAACTGCACCAGTGCATACATAATCAAACACTGAATTCAGCATCTGAGAGGACACTGGGATTGGACAGAGCAGTGTCAGGAAACACGTGAGGCACAGAAGAGGCAAAGCAGGCAGCTGGTTAGGCAAGGATGGGCTGGGAGCCCATGAAGGCTCCCCAGCGAGGGCAAAGGTAAATGAGAAATCTGAAACAGTCAACGTTCCCACCACCGACACTTGCAACTCAATGGAAAACCTTTACTTCCCCGTGCCTCAACCCTTGCAGGCCTTGGGAGAAGCATAGGGAGCTCCCTAAAAATGCTGTGAAGGCATTGCTCCAGAAAGGGGGCTCGCACTAGGTCCCACACCCCACCCAAAATCCTGAGCACCTGCAGCACAACACCCTTCTGAGAGTCCAGCCCCTGCCAGATGACATCCTGCACTGGGGCAGGCCGAGCAGCCCCTGCATCTTTACATCTCTGAAGTCCCATTCGCATCCCCTGTTATCCACCCAAAGGCCTGCAGTGATGTTATGCTCATTGGATCCAGTGAAGAGGCAGAATTCTCAGCACCTTACCACACTTAGTTTCCTGCACCATCAGGGCACTGCACCCAGGACAAAGGGAACCAAAACATGAGCTCCCTAGAGGTTGAACTTATTTGCCTCAAGCCAATGCCAATAGCAGGGACCTTTTCCCAACTAGCAGGGCTGCAGGATGCCCTTCCACATGTGCTTTGGACAGGCTCTTCCTTCCCACCACCCTCCCACTTCGAACCCTGCCTAAGTCCAAAGCATGTGCCACTGGCAGTGCCTGCTTTAAGAAGCAAGGGTTAACATGCCCTTGCACATACGTTGAGGATTGGCTCCCCACTGCTGGGGAAGAGCTGTGTGCTTCCCAGAATCAGAGTCTCCTGCTTGAAGCTGCTGCCACTAACAGTAACAACCTCCTCACAGCAGGAGGGCCACCACACACTCCACACTCACATGTGCCTTGAGGAAAGGATCTTCTCACCCACCTACACTGACATATTGGCACCAACTCAGCACACTGCCCTGGAAGGCCTGGGGGTCAACCTGTCCTGCCCACCACAGTGTGTCCCAGTGTGCTTCACCAGGCCTGGCACCACCACTCTACCCCACCATTATGCCTAAGGGTACATCTGGTGGCCTGGGGATTTCCCCACTCCATCTCAAACCACTGGCATCTGTGTACTACTCTTCCCAGGGACCCAAGGACAAGCTCACCTAGTCTACCACTACCACCACAGCCAGCACTCACCTCCACACATTACTTGGAGGCCTGGGGTCTGGCCTGCCAAATACATCACAGCTACCACTAACATTAGCTTTAGTCTCTAAAGATGCTGGGTTCACTGCTACTGCCATTACTCATGCCATGTATGTATGTCTGGAGCCAGAGAACAGAGCCCGGAGCTGTCACAGATAGCACCTTTGTAAGCCTTGTGGATGCCCAAGAATTAACTCACTTGGACCTGCTAATGCTGGAGGCCAAACTGCTGCCTGGGGAGTCCAAGGACAGCCATGATTGACTTATCACAGCCACCACTGGGGGCTGAGGACTGTTTCACCTGGTGTCCCCAGCAAAATCCTACCACAGGCTCCACTAACAATGGAACATAAACCACTAAGGAAATCACAGACATCACTGGTGCTGTTTATACCTGATGGAATCATATGAATGCTACAAAACACATACTATTAGAATTAAAACTAATGTATCTTATCCAGCCATCACCATGGACACATTTTCAGGAAAAATTTTTCTTAGAAAGCCAATACAAAATTTGGAAGATTTAAGCAGCAGATGCTAAGATCATCAATGAAAGATTTAAGCAGCAGATGCTAAGATCATCAATGAAAGGACACAAGAAACATGAAATAATAAAGATATGAACACCTCTAATGTAACCCAATAATTTCCCAGCAACAGATACCAATGAAGGAGAACTACAAAATTTCATAAAAATACAAAGTAATGATATTAAAGAAGCTCAGTGAGATAAAAGAGAAAACAAATCAGCAATACAAAGGTAGAAGAAAAAAATGCAGTAGATGAATGAGGATTTCACCAAGAAATACATCCCATTAAAAACATTAAGGAATTCTGAAACTGAGGAATTCAATGAACAAAAAATTCACTTTATTTGCAAAGAAACACATAGACTAAAAGTGAAAGAATGGAAAAGAATCCTCCATGCAAACAGAAACCAAAAGAAGGAGAGATATATATGTAAGACAAAAAAGACCTTAAATTAAAAAGCA
Organism: Perodicticus potto; assembly: GCA_963574655.1. NCBI lineage: Eukaryota > Metazoa > Chordata > Mammalia > Primates > Lorisidae > Perodicticus > Perodicticus potto. The sequence goes on from CAUYRH010009060.1 coordinate 27,442, forward strand.
TAAAGGAGAGAGATAAATTACATAATGTTAAAAAAATCAATTCAGCTAAAGAACATAAAATTCTAAATATTTAGACATACAACACAAAAGCATAGAAGTATAGGATGGAAATATTATTAGATCACAGGGCGAGACAGACTCTATCATCATAATATTGGGGACTTCAATACCCTGCTCTTAGCATTAGACTAATTATCTAGACATAGTATCAGAAAAGAAATACTGCATTTAATTTGAAATGTAGATGAAATGTGTGTAAAAATATTTATCTAATATTTCATCCAAACAGCTACAAAATACACATTACTTTCGTTAGCAGACGGAACAATCTCCAAGACATATTTTAGGCCACAAACCAGTATCAACAAAAAAAAAAAAGAAAAGCAAAAGGTGATCTAGCCAAAATGGAAATTCACTTCTGGCTGGAATAGATTCAATCATGAACCACTATTCATCTTTCTTTTTATTAGAATTATGCCAAGAAAAATTTATCAGGATTTCTTTGTGAATTTAAATGCTATTTGCAGCCAAACTATCGGTAAAAAAAGAAATAACCAGTTATGTAAGAAGAATGGATTGCTTTTCTCTTCTCTCTCTCCTTTTTTTTTTTTTTTAGAAACAGAGTCTCACTCTATTGCCCTTGGAAGAGTGTAATGGCATCACAGCTAACAGCAGCTCTTGGGCTTAGGCGATTCTCTTGCCTCAGCCTCCTGAGTAGCTGGGATTACAGGAGCCCACCACAATGTTTTGCTATTTTTTTCTTTTTTTCTGTTGCAATTTGGCCAGGCTGGGTTTGAACCTGCAACCCTTGGTACATGGGGCCGGCGCCCTACTTACTGAGCCACAGACACTGCCCCCTTTCTTTTCTCTTAAGAAAAAATATTGATTTTTTTTCTTAAGAGATTTTTCCTAACACAATGCATAGCCATGTATAAATTTGTAATTTGTTATGGATTTCCTAACACTTACAATGCATAGCCATGTATAAATTTGTAATTTGTTTTGACTTTTTTTCTCATTCCAAATAAATATTTACTTTCCATCTAAATAGAAAAAGAAACACAAAAGGAGAATGAAATTAGAAATTAATAGCAGGAGGAACTTCAGACAATTGGCATAGTTCTTTTCCTTTGACCCTGCCTACAGAGCTCGTGGCTGATTCCCATCTGAAGATCTGTTAGCACTCCTGATACAGGGTTCCCCCGTTCAAAGTTGAACAGGGACTCACCTCCCCCCATTTCCTAGTCTTGGGCAGTTTCCTGAAGGGAATGCTCATTCACCTTGCCCAGGACTGTATCCATTCATTAATGTTCTCATTGACCTCGCCCCAGTTCAAGAGACTGTATCCATTCATTTGTTACAAGTACTGGCCAAATGTAACTCTCAAGGCTATATATACCCCTAGACAAAGGACCCAGGTGGAGATTGTCCCACTTGGGTCTTTCTCTCTGCCAGGAGATCTGATGCTTTTCCTGTATTCTTTTCTGTATAATAAATCCTATTTTACCACCAATCTGTGGTCTATGGGTTCATTCTTTGAATCCCGAGACCAAGGACCTACTGAAGAAAGAAATTCTGGGAAAATAGGTTTGTAAGGTAATTTCTGGTGAGTAGTTTTTCAAGAAATATTTTTTTCTACATTTTAAATGAATGGCACCCATTTATTGTAAAACAATTTTATTATTAATTAATTAATAATGGAGTTTAAAAGATTGACTAAGCTGAAGGCATCTCAGTTTACTGAGATATTTAAATAAGGTAATTTCATATACATACACTTATTAATATTTATAGTATGACAGTTAAAGATTTATGAGAAAATGGTTATAAATGTGGAGAAGAAACACTGATGGTGGGGAGACATTTTTCAGTTATTGTGGTTTATTTTGTCTTATTCTTTAATTGCTTGATTTTGTCCATTTATTCATTCCCTAAGATTTTTGCTTCTGTTCTTTTGTTTTGTTTTGTTTTGCTTCTATTAGTAGAAGCTCAGTAAATAAAGAGAAACTTAAGGTCTTGGAAGAGATGTGTTCCTTCAGTGGAAATATTCTCTGTCTCTAATGGGCCACCAGACTCCCAAGGGACGTTTTCAATTTTATAAATCCTGTTGCAGTCATGGTCCTTGCTTACCTAACACACACTTCTGGGGTATCCCTGGAAGGCACTCATGCTTTTACTTTCTGAAGCTTGCATTTGTGCAAGTATTTTAGTACTAACTAGAAGGGTCATTTAGATATTAAATATGCTATGAACAAATGTTGCTGTATTTTTTTATTCTAAGAGATGAGATGGGATCTTCTACAACTAGAACTTTACCTTGAAAGTGAGAACAATGTAACCTAAAAATTTGTACCCTGATATTAATTTGAAAGATTAAAAAAAAAAGGTTTCAAAAGTAAACAAAAGAAATAGGAAGATATTTCAAAAAAAAAGGAAAGAGATAAATCTACAAATAACAGTAAATAGTGGAACCAAGGAAGATGATGAGGACACAACATATAAATAATTGTGCTGTTGCAATGAGGGGGTATATGTCTTTTTTTTTTGTGTGTGGCCCTATGACTTGACATTGCAAATGTGGGTTTTGAAGATGTGAGACTCTTGAGTGTAACAAAGACAGTATAGACTAGAAACTATATAACATGTCTTAGGTACAGATACATGGTGTCAGATGAATATTGTTTTAAAATTCTAGATGGCCTCAGCAAGGTAACTCATGCCTGTAATCCTGGAATTTGGGAAGGAGGAGGTGGCAGGATCACTTGTGACCAAGGAAAATCAGCCTAGGCAACATAGCCAGACTCTATCACTACCAATAAAAAAAAAAAAAAATTAAGTTAGCCAAGCATGGTGGTGTGTGCCTATAATAACAGCTACTTGGGAAACTGACTAGAAGGATCACTTGAGTCCCAGAGTCACACCACTACACACCAGCATGGGTAAGAGAATGAGACTCTGCCCCTAAAATAAATAATACGATGATTAAATAAAGTTCTGATTCTGGACCAAGCTATTTAGCTTCATAGGGAGAAAAATTTCATAGTGATATCACTTTCTGTGTGGGAGTGGTTTTTACAATTACTTGTGACAAAGCTTGTAGATTCATTTAGAGCCTTTGGCAATGCTGTGGTCTTCACTTAGTAATGTTAAATCTTATTATTGTAGACATTTTAAATATTACCCTATAGAATTGCATTTTCAATCTATCTTTAACCCTTAAGTCAAGTGTGACATTACCAGCTACCTTTCTAAGGCCACTTGATCCCTCCATTCTAGTGATATCTGCTATGTAATGAATAGGTGCCAGGATGCAGTTGGGGTTGTGATTGATCTGTTTACAGCTAGAGTCCTAGGTGTTTGAAAGTTGCTTGCAACACATAACACAATTTTGCTGTTTAATTGAATAAACACAGTTTATTGAACTAAATAATTTAAGGGACAATCTTAAATGGCTTTCAGATTCTTCTTATAGTTTACAGATTTCGAGATGAAGTCTACCGTTCTATAGGTAAGTCTAGGCTCAGATATATTCCTTTATCTCATGCCATTCTATTTGTTTTATACTGAAAAACCCACAATTATTGGGGGAAATACAACTTATGGATATTTAGATAATATTTTAATTGTTAATATTTTGGCACTTGTGTAGTTTAGTGAAGAACAGAACAAAAAGCCTTTTGAGCTGCATTCTCTTTCTTTCAGTGTATTTGTTATAATTTTCAGTACGCTATAATGCAGAAAGTTCCCAAACCACACATCTAGAGATAGCTATTATTAATATTCAGTGGAATTCAATGTAATCTCATTATGCTTCTTGGCAAATATGATTTTAAGTTAATTCACATCATACAACATATCTAGAAGCGAACAGGATAGGATGAAGATAAGCTTGCTCTGGACAAGCTCTACAGCTTGTTATCTTTGAGACAATATCTAAGTCAGTGGTTCTCAAACTTTCTAATGTATTTTCATTGTTACAAAGGGGTCACAACCCACAGATTGAGAACTGCTAATCTAAGTTAGTTTATATGTCTGTGGTTCATTTACATCATGTATGTGATCCAATATTACCAGGTACATAGCAAGTAACCAAGCTAGATTAAGTAATTTTAAGTAATTTGTATTCTGCTTTCATATATACCATATTATGAAATGTATAAAAATTACACACAATATTACACCATTTTGTAATTTGCTCTCTTTATCAAATCAGTGTAGTATAACTTATTTACCCAATTCAACATGTATACACCAAACGTAATTATCCCTCTTCAGATGCTGAGAGGAACACAGCACAGACAAAACTCCAAATTAATGCAAAATATTTATTTAGGAACAATTTTTTTTCCCCTGAGCTCCTGTTTGTGCATTGCCCTAGTTTTAAACAATAGAGGTAAATCTTTGGTTGTTTTTTCCCTTTCACCTAGATCACAGACAGTCAAGTCAAATATCTAGTTGTTTTTTCCTTATCCTGGTACCCAAATGAGGGCCGCCTTTAATCTTCTTAGAGTCTTTGATGACAGGTGAACGAGAGGCAGAAAGCTCCTTCCCTTGTTTTGCACGCTTCCTACAAGTCCCTGTAAAATATGGAAGGGATGCATAAAATAGAGCTAAAGTGTTTTGTGAACCTGTAGTTCTCTTCACAGACTTTCCCACCATGGTTATGCTGGCTGGTTTGAATGAAAAAAGACAATATTTACCCAGTAATGCAACTACAATAATAATTTATAGTGGCCACATACTATGACCAGAAAGTGACTGAGAGAGCAAAAGGGAAGATTTTACTACCTGGTGACTTTTCTTGTCATCTTCCCTTTTCACATGGCACAGTAAAGATGGATAATGAAATGATTTCTGTATGGCTTCCTAACAATTATAAAACGAAGTCACTTTGTGATCAATTTTAAAATACCTGTATATGTATGTGAACGCAGTTTAAAAAATGGTAGCCCTTTCCCACTAGTATTTCCCCAGGGGAGATAAATATTATAATTTTAAAGAATCTCAGAAAAATACAGTTGTGCTTCTGTCATGAGTTGGTTAAATATGGAAATGGCTGTTAAACAGTTGTAATCATCCTACTTCCTAAGAAATAAGAACAACATATCTAACAGTTTATAGTTGACATGTTTTATCAACCTTCAACTATGTATGAGGTTTCTTAGCTGTCAGTAATTTTATGTTACAAAAAACTTAAAGATAATTTTGATTCAACTTGTTTTTTAGCTATTTTTTAGTTTTAATTATATTCTTTGAGATACTCTTTTTATGTAAACAAAGAAGAAGAAAAATGTGATTAATTATAATTTGTTTTATTCATTTGTGTTAATCTCTAAATTATTCAAGTCCCATAGCTCAAAACTATAGGGAAAATTCTTAATGTAATGTCTGTAAAAATGAATGTTTTTGTAATTGCTATGCAAAAACATTGCTATGTTATTCAATTACAAAGTGTTACTATGAGGAAGAAAAATGAAAAAGGTGAAAATAAGTCATGATTTATATTTGAAAAGAAAAGTACTTGGAAAAGCTAGAAAAAAGAGTCACAGTTGGAGATGTTTGGAATATATTTAATATAATGTACTGATACTTTTGTTTTGTTTTGATTTTGTTTTTCTCAGCACATGATACATTTATTATTTATTTCTTTTTTTTTTAATACATGCATTTTATTATTCTTCATTACATTATTCCCCCACCTCCACCCCTCAGTGGTAAGACAGAATTGATTTACAGAAAAGAATACAGAAAACACTAAAGCTCCTGGTAGAGGGAGAGAATTCAAGTGGGGAGAGAGAAGCTCTTTCTGTTCCTCTCCCGGTCTTTCCCCGTCTCCTCCTTTAGCCCTTTAGCCTCAGGGTATATATAGGTGTATGGGTTCCTTGGCCAGGAAATGAATGAATGCAGTCCCTTCTGCCAGGGACAAGGCGAATGAGTGTATCAATGAATAGATACAGTCTACTCATGGA
>CAUYRH010009061.1:0-22884 GCA_963574655.1 Perodicticus potto
AGGGCATCGGCTTTGCCTGGTAAATCAATGCCCAAAATCTCTTTTTAGATCACTGTTTTTCAACCTTTTTTATCTCATGGCACAGTTGAACCTATAGTTAACCTCAGTGGTACACTTAAATTAGGTTGATCAAAAAAAAAAAAAAGAGGGCGGCACCTGTGGCTCAACGAGTAGGGTGCCGGCCCCATATGTTGAAGGTGGCGGGTTCAAACCCAGCCTCGGCCGAACTGCAAAACAGAAAAATAGCTGGGCGTTGTGGCGGGCGTCTATAGTCCCAGCTACTCGGGAGGCTGAAGCAAGAGAATCGCCTAAGCCCAGGAGTTGGAGGTTGCTGTGAGCAGTGTGACGCCGCGGCACTCTACCGAGGGTGATAAAGTGAGACTCTGTACAAGAAAAAAAAAAAAAAAAAATATATATATATATATATATATATATACACACTTTGCTTTGAACTTCTTTCGAAAATAATTAATGACTTTAGAAATTTTCGTGGCATATCAGTTGAAAATCTCTGTTTTAGAGTAAGCTGCCTTAATCCCCTGCTTGTACAAACTGTGTTCCCTGTGAGTTCCCTGGGAAACAGATACTGACATGAAGATTTTTTTTTTTTTTTTTTTTTGAGACAGAGCCTCAAGCTATCACCCTGGGTAGAGTGCTGTGGCATCACAGCTCACTGCAAACTCCAATTCCTGGGCTCAAACGAGTCTCCTGCCTCCACCTCCCAAGCAGCTGGGACTACAGGCGCCCGCCACAACGCCCGCCCGTTTTGTGGTTGCAGCTGTCATTGTTGTTTGGCGGGCCCGGGATAGATTTGAACCCGCCAGCTCAGGTGTACGTGGCTGGTGCCTTAGCCACTTGAGCCATAAGCACCGAGCCTTTTTTTTTTTTAGACAGAGTCTCACTGTCGCCCTTGGTAAAGAACTGTGGCATCACAGCTCACAGCAACCTCCAACTCCTGGGCTTAGGTGATTCTCTTGCCTCAGCCTCCCAAGTAGCAGGGACTACAGGCACCCACCACAATACCCAGCTATTTTTTTTGGTTGTTGCAATTGTCATTGTTTAGCAAGCCTGGTTCGAGTTCAAACCCGTCATCCCAGGTGTATGTGGCTGGTGCCTTACCCACTGAGCTACAGGTGCCACCAACGCCACAGCATTCTATCCAGGGCAACATCTTGAGTCTCTGTCCAAAAAAATAAAATAAAATTAGGGTGGCACTTGTGGCTCAAAGGAGTAGGGCGCCAACCCCATATGCCAGAGGTGGCGGGTTCAAACCCAGCCCCGGCCAAAAACAGCAAAAAAAGAAAAAAAAAATTAGTAAAAATATCTTATAGTGGTATATTTTTCTGTTGTTTCTAAAGTACTTACATTTTTGTTTTACCCACATATATGTTTTATGAGTGGAAAATGTGGTTGTTACCAGCACTTTGGGAGGCCAAGGTGGGAGCATCGCTTAAGCCCAGGAGTTTGAGACCAGTCTGGGTAATAGTGAGACTCTTGTCTCTACAAAAAAATTAAAAAATTAGCTAGTCATGGGCGGCGCCTATGGCTCATCGAGTAGGGCATCGGCCCCATATACCAAAGCTGGCAGGTTCAAACCCGGCCTCGGCAGAACTGCAAAAACAGAAAAATAGCCGGGTGTTGTGGTGGGCGCCTGTAGTCCCAGCTACTTGGGAGGCTGAGGCAAGAGAATCGCCTAAGCCCAGGAGTTGGAGGTTGCTGTGAGATGTGTGATGCCACAGCACTCTACTAGGGGCAACAGAGTGAGACTCTGTCTCAAAAAAAAAAAAAAAAAAAAAATTAGCTAGTCATAACAGTGTATGTCTATAGTCCTGCTGGGGCAGGAGAACCCCTTGAGCCCAGGAATTCAAGTTGCCATGAGATACAATTGTGCCACTGTGACAGAGGGGGACCCTATCTCAAAAATAAATAGGAAAAGAAAAGAATAAGAAAGGCAGTGCCTATGGCTCAGTGGGTAAGGTGCTGGCCCCATGTACTGAGAGTGGCAGGTTCATATCCAGACCCAGCCAGCAAAAACAACAATGAGAATTGCAACAATAAATAGCCGGGCATTGTGGTGGGTGTCTGTGGTCTCAGCTACTCGAGAGGCTGAGGCAAGAGAATCGCTTAAGCCCAAGACTTGGAGGTTGCTGTGAGCTGTGACACCTCTACAGGCAACAAGGTGAGACTCTATCTCAAAAAAAAAAAAAAAGAAAAGAAAAGAAGAAAAATACAAAGTCTTTAGTATCATATCTCAAAATTTTGAGTCCCTGTCTCAAAATCTTGTTTCCCAAAGATGCTGAATAAAAGCAGTAACAAATACACACAAGGCTGGGTACAGTGGCTCATGCCTGTAATTCTAGCACTCTAGGAGGCTGAGGCAGGTAGATTGCCTGAGCTCACGGGTTCAAGACCAGCCTGAGCAAGAGTGAGACCCAGTCTCTTAAAAAAAAAAAAAAGCAGGGTGTTGTGGCCAGTGCCTATAGTCCCAGCTAGTTGGGAGGCTGAGGCAAGAGAACTGCTTAAGCCCAAGTATTTGAGGTTGCTGTGAGCTATAAGGCCAGCAGGGCTTGGTGCCTGTAGCTCAAGCGGCTAAGGTGCCAGCCACATAAACCAAAGCTGATAGGTTTAAATCCAGCCTGGGCCTGCCAAACAATAATGACAACTATAACCAAAAAATAGCCAGGTAGGGCGGCGTCTGTGGCTCAGCGAGTAGGGCGCCGGCCCCATTACCGAAGGTGGCGGGTTCAAACCCGGCCTCGGCTGAACTGCAAGACAGAAAAATCGCCAGGCATTGTGGCGGGCGCCTGTAGTCCCAGCTACTTGGGAGGCTGAGGCAAGAGAATTGCTTGAGCCCGGGAACTGTAGGTTGCTATGAGCTGTGCGATGCCACAGCACTCTACTGAGGACGATGAAGTGAGACTTCGTCTCTACAAAAAAAAATTAAAAAAAAAAAAATAGCCAGGTGTTGTGGCAGGTGCCTGTAGTCCTAGCTACTTGGGAGGCCGAGGCAAGAGAATTGCTTAAGCCCAGGAGTTGGAGGTTGCTGTGAGCTGTGATGTCAGCTTGAGGATCTGTCTCAAAAAAATAAAAAAGAAAGAAAAGAAATCAGGCTGGTCTTGGTGGCTCATGCTTATAATCCCAGTACTATGGGAGGTGAGGTGGGGGGAAAGATCCTTGAGGCCAGGAGTTGGAGACCAACCTGACAGTGAGTCCCTGTCCCTACAAAATAATAAGAAAAATTAACTGCAGTCCTGGCTAGTTTAGGAGACTGAGGGGGGAGGATTGCTTGCATCTGGGAGTTTAAGGCTGCAGTAAACTATGATTACCCACTACACTTCAACCTAGGTGATAGCCTTGTCTCAAAAACAAACAAAGAAACAACAGGCCAGGTGAGGAGGCCCCTCCCTGCAATCCCAATGATACTGGAATTTCTTCCTCAGTAAGTCTTTGGTCTCTGGATTCGAAGAATGAACCCACAGCAGGACTTTTATTAGGCAGAAAGGAATATAAGAGCAGTAAAAAAGCAAAGAGCCTCTGGCAAAGGGGAAGACCCAAGTCAGAAATCTCTCACTCGGGCTTTCTGTCTAGGGGTCTATATTACATTTTGGCCAGGACTTGGTGGGAAAATACCTTTTCAAAGTTAATGAGTGCATTAACAAATGAACAAATGTAGTCCCTCCTCCGCTAGGGCAAGGTTATCAGGTCCTTTTGTCTCCGAGAAGGGATTAGGGTGTGTGCTCCCTGCTCAAAGTGGAACTACCCCAAAATGACTCAGGCTGCTTTGTCCATGACCTTGCTACAGCCCAGAGGGTGTGGCCTGAAAAAGGCAGACTGTGCCTGGAAATGGGGGTCTGATTTCTGAGCTCACCTGGACCTAGAGAATGGAGGGGTCCCTGTGCATCCCTGAGTGAGGGAATCCTGTATCACCAGCACTCTTGGGACGTCATGGCAGGTGGATTGCCTGAGTTCACAGATTTGAGAACAGCCTGAGCCAGGGAGAGACCTTGTCTCTAAAAATAGCCGGGCATTGTGGCGGGCACCTGTAATCCCAGCTACTAGGGAAGCTAAGGCAAAAGAATTGCTTGAACCCAAGAGTTTGGGGTTGCTGTGAGCTACTACGCCACGGCACCTACCAAGGGTGACAAAGTGAGACTCTGTCTCAATTAAAAAAAAAAAAGTAATAATAATAATTGCTTCTGACATACGTTGAAAACCGTTCTTGATTTAGAGACTCCGAGAATCATATGGCTAAAGGAAAAAGGAACACAATGCTTCTGAAGATTCTGATTCAGTTTAAGTAATTGTTGGGCTCCCACTAGGAGTTCAACCCTACCCAACCCTTTGATGGAAGGGAAGAAACAATAGGGCTCTTGATTCCAAAGAGCATGTAATTGGTTAGAGGACAAGGCTAACACTGAGGGTATTGCATGAGGGGAAATATCTTTATCTATTTTTCTATATATTTACACATATATACATATTCATTGCTGGTCTAAGTGCATATACCGGGGTGGCCATAAAATTCATGTGCAATTTAAAATAGATAAACTATTTTAAGATATTAAGCTAGGCACAGTGGCTCATGCCTGTAATCCCAGCAGTATGGGAGGAGAGTGGGGGGAAAGATCACTTGGAGATAGACTTAAGCATTTAAAAATGCAAAAAAAAAAAAAAAAAAAGTAGGGGGGAAAACTAGGGGGTTTGCAAATATTTTCTCAATCTTCACAATTGCCGGCTTGGCGCCTGTGGCTCAGCAGGCTAAGGTGCCAGCCACGTACACCTGAGCTGGCAGGTTCGAATCCAGCCCAGGCCCGCCAAACAACAATGATGGCTGCAACCAAAAAATGGTCGGGCGTTGTGGCAGGCGCCTGTAGTCCCAGCTACTTGGGAGGCAGGGGCAAGGGACTCGCTTGAGCCCAGGAATTGGAGGTTGCTGTGAGCTGTGATGTCACAGCACTCTATCCAGGGTGACAGCTTGAGGCTCTGTCTCAAAAATAAAAAAAAAAAAAAATCGTCACAATTGCCTTAGGAAAAAGATAGTATTACTCTTTTACAGGTTAAGAAAATTAAGTCTGATAGAGGTTAAATTACTTGTCCAAGATCACCTAGCTCAGAAGTTGTAGTTGCTCAATCAACTCCTTTAATTTCAAAGCCAAAGCACCTGGCACTTCAGCAGAAGCACCGTGAGTTATTGGGAAGTGGTGAGATCAGGGATGACAATGGCACTGGGAGGAGAGGCGTACATGACTTGGATTTTTTTCTTTTTTGAGACAGAGTCTCAAGCTCTCGCCCTGGTCAGAGTGCTATGGTGTCATAGCTCACAGCAACCTCCAACTCCTGGGCTTAAGCAATCCTCTTGCCTCAGTTTTTCAATTTTTAGTAGAGACAGGGTCTTGCTCTTGCTCAGGCTAGTCTCAAACTCATGAGCTCAAGCAATCCACCTGTCTCAGCCTCCCAGAGTGCTAGGTCTACAGGTGTGAGCCACCTCGCCCAGCCCATGAATTGGATTTTTAAAATGCAGTCTGTAGGTACTAAGTCAAGATGGCCCCGTTCACCAGTGTCTGAGCCAGTGCTCCCCACTGCCCCAGTGACAGAGAGCTCTTCCCTCGCTCTGCACTCAGGACCACTCTTCCCCCTGTGACATCATTGGGGATTCCTTAAGGCCCATGTCCACAGGGATAACTTCTGTCAGCTGCTACTTCCTAAGGGTTCAAATCAATCTCATTAGCTCAAGTTCCTCATACAGACTGACTACAGGAGGATAAGAGAGCCAAGGGAAGGACGCTGAAGTCCATGGTTATTTATTATTTATTTATTTCTGGCTTTTCCTGAAGAGGTGAAGAAGCTGATATGCAGATACGGAGTGTGCAATAAGGTTGTTTCTCAGCAACTCATGAGTTGAAGGTAAAAGTGGTTACACACAAAGCTGATTTAGGATGAAAAGGTAAGTTGGGCTTCTCAGAAGAAGGAAGCTTTCCAGCCAGGAGACCGGGCTGGTGAGCTCATGTCATCGCAATTCAGGCTCTAAGAATGGCAGTGTTGCCATGTGAGTGTGACCTGGTGTCCAGGAACAGGGACTCACCGACTATTCTTTTGGAGAGGGTTTGGCGCCGAGTGAGAACTTGAGGCTTGCTTGGCCCTATAATGAAGACAGCATAGTCTTTGAAGCCAGACAGACATAGGTTCAAATTCTAGCTCTGTGCCTCCTGAGCTGGCCTAGTTTCTTTGCTACTTGGTGTCCCTGTTCCATGAATGAGGATAATTCCTTGCAGGGGTACTGTGGTTATCAAATACAATAATGTAAAAAACATCTCAAGGTGGCTCAAGGTGGCTGGCATCTCAAGGTGGCTGCTATTACTTCTATTAACAATATCAAGCCTCCACTATCTATGTCCCCTGCACAGCTGAACAAGTAATCTGGCTCCAAAGCCCAGCTTTGTTTGTGTCCCTCCTCTGTTTATTTTTTACATATATATATAATTATTTTTTGAGACAGAGTTTCACTTATTAACCCTCAGTAGAGTGCTGTGGCATCACACAGCTCACAACAACCTCCAACTCCTTGGGCTTAGGCAATTCTCTTGTCTCAGCCTCCCAAGTAGCTGGGACTAAAGGCACCCACCACAACGCCCGGCTATTTTTTCGTTGCAGTTTGGCTGGGGCTGGGTTTAAACCCACCACCCTTAGTATATGGGGCTGGCGCCTAACCCACTGAGTCACAGGCACCGCCCCCCCTTTTTTTGAAATAGAGTCTCACTGTGTCACCCTTGGTAGAGGGCCATGCCGTCACAGCAACCTCTAACTCTCGGGCTTAAGTGATTCTCTTGCCTCAACCTCCTTAGTAGCTGTTACTACAGGTGCCCGCCACAATGCCTGGCTATGTTTTTATTGCAGTTGTCATTGTTGTTTAGCTGGCCTGAGCTGGGCTCGAACCCACCAGCCTCGGTGTATATGGCCGGCGCCCTACTCACTGAGCCACAGACACAGAGCCTACATATATATTTTTAACTTTAATTTTTACTTCTTTAATATTCATTCTTCGTTTGGAGACAGAATCTCACCTGTTGTCCTGGCTACAGTGCCATGGTGTCATAGCTCACAGCACCCTCCAACTCTTGGGCTTAAGGGATCCTCTTGCTTCAGCCTCCCATATAGCTGTGAGGCCACCAACATCATGCCCACTAGATTGTCTATTTTTAGTGGAAACAAGTGTCACTCTTGCTCAGGCTGGTCTTGAACTCATTATCTTTTTTTTTTCTTTCCTTTTTCTTTTGTAGAGACAGAGTCTCACTTTATCGCCCTCTGTAGAGTGCCGTGGTGTCACACAGCTCACATCAACCTCCAACTCCTGGGCTTAGGCAATTCTCTGCCTCAGCCTCCCGAGTCGCTGGGACTACAGGCGCCCACCACAGCGCCCAGCTATTTTTCTGTTTTGCAGTTTGGCCGAGGCTGGGTTTGAACCCGCCACCTTCAGTATATGGGGTGGGCGCCCTACTCGATGAGCCACAGGCACCGCCCTTGAACTCATTATCTTAAACAGTCTTCCCCCCTTGCCCTCCCAGAATGCTAGGATTACAGGTGTGAGCCACCGCCCCTGGCCCCTTCCCTAGTTTTTAGAAGGCAAGTGTTCTGGGAAGAAAGCTCTGTCAGTGATGCCAAACAGTGAGGAAAGGGCTCTGCTCAAGTGACAACCGTTAGAGGGACAGGGTCTGCTGTGCAACCTGGGGAGAGTCAGTGCACTTCTCTGGGCCTCCGCTCCTCCAGCGCCATTGGTGGGGGTAATCATAGCTCGGCTTCCTGTTGCATGATTGGACCTTGCTCTTCCCCACCCACGCATCAGGGCAGGCATTGGAGGAAATAACTGCCTCGTGGCTGGGGTAGGGTTGGGCACCAGACGGTAGGGAGGGCCCGCCGAGAACACTGCAGTGAAGATCCTGGCGAACCGTGCCGCGCTGGCCCGCGTGGGGGCGAACATTCCTCTGACACCTGAAGCCTGTTTGTGGCGCTCGTTTCAGGTGCGGTGAATACAAGGCCATGGCTCAGAAGAGCGCCGTCATCAACGCCATCAATCTCCAGTACAAAGACCTGGCCTCAGAGGTGACCAGGCGCAGAATCACGATGACCAGAAGGTACCCAAAGCTCTCTGCCTCGCTTGCAGGGCTGGGATGGAGCGTCGCCGCTGAGCCTCGCTCAGTGCATGACACTCAAGTGGCTCTGGTTTGGGCGCGTTTATTATTCCGCGGCGGCTGCTGTGGGGCACATTTCACAGATGCCCAACAGCTTCGTCACCCATTGTGGGAAACGGGCTTTTCTCATGTGACCCTCAGAGATGACGCCCATTTGTGTAAGTTCTCTGTGTGGGTGCTGGGATGAACTTCACATCAGTGGCTCTTAATGAGGGGCTGGGGACCACTTTGATATCATGTGCTGGGAGTATGTAGCGTCCCGATATAAAATGCAGGCCTTGGGCGGCGCCTGTGGCTCAGCGGGCTAAGGCACCAGCCACGTACACCTGAGGTGGCAGGTTCGAATCCAGCCCGGGCCCGCCAAACAACAATGACGGCTGCAACCAAAACATGGCTGGGCGTTGTGGCGGGTGCCTGTAGTCCCAGCTACTTGGGAGGTGGAGGCAGGAGACTTGCTTGAACCCAGGAATTGGAGGTTGCTGTGAGCTGTGATGCCAGAGCACTCTACCCCGGGTGACAACTTGAGGCTCTGTCTCAAAAAAAAAAATTGCAGGCCTTTACAGACTTGGGGCAACCTGGCTTCCCTAAAACGCACCCTATTTCCCGGGGAGGCCGTGGGTTCCCTGCAGGCAGGGACTATGTGTCCTTACCTCTGGGCCTGGTGCCCCACACCATGCTGGTGGAGATGAATGAATGAGCCAGCCAGCCAGCGAGTGCTCAGACAGAAGAGACCTCAGGCAGCTTGCTTGACCCAGAGGAGCGGAGTCCGTTCTAAAGGGCATCCACTGCCTGAGAACTTTACCTGAGGGTAGAGGTTGGCAGATAAAATACAGAAAGCCTAATTAAACTCAAATTTTAGATAGATAAAAAAATTATTTTTGGGTGTAAAAACAACTGAAATATTTGTGATGCTGAAAATCTGTTTTGTGTCTGAATATCAAATTTAACTGAGCTCCTTATAGTTTTGTTTGCTACATTTAGCAAGCCTGAATGTAGCCAATCAGGCCTCTGTGAGGATGCTCTCTCCTCTCTGGTTTCAAGTCCCCAGATCCCTTGGCCAAGTACCCTATAAAGGTGTATAAGGAAAGCCTTAAACTCTAACTTATATTAACTGAACTCTGGAAGAAAAAAAATTTTTTTATTTTTGAGACAGAGTCTGGAGTTGTCACCCTGGCTAGAGTGTCCTGGCATCATAGCTTGTAGCAAGGGCTTAAGCGATTCTCTTGCCTCAGTAGCTTCTCCCAAGTAGCTGGGACTACAGGCGCTGCCACAATGCCTGGCTATTTTTAGTTGCAGTTGTTATTGTTGTTTAGCAGGCCTGGGCTGGTTTCGAACCTGCCAGTCTCGGTGTATGTGACTGGCATCCTAACCACTGCGCTATGGATGCCGAGCCTCAAGCAATCCTCTTGCCTCAGTTTTTCTATTTTTAGTAGAGATGGGGTCTCGCTTTTGCTCCGGCTAGTCTCAAGTTCCTGAGCGCAAGCAATCCCCCCACCTCGGCCTCCCAGAATGCTAGGATTACAGGCGTGACCCACCACGCCTGTAAGAAAGAAATTTGAGATAGTCTCATTCTGTTGTTCCATGCTAGGGTGCTATGGGGTCATAAGCTCACAGCAACCTCAAACTCCTGGGCTCAAGCGATCCTCTTGCCTCAGCCTCCAGAGTAACAGAGACTACAGGTCCAACTGAACTCTGGAAATTGCTGTGAATACCCTCACTGCATGTCAGGAGGTTGTTGTGGGATTTGCTCCCTTCTGAGTGAGGGGTGGGGCTGCTAGGCTGGGGAAGGTCACTGGGTCTTCATTCGTGTTCAGCAAATGCCAGTATGTTGTTTACTCGTGTTGATTAAATGGATCAATAGTTTACATTATCTAGTCTTTACAAATGTAACCCTTAAGAGACAAGTGACCTAAATATTTGCCAAGGCTGGGCATCGTGGCTCACACCTATAATCCTAGCACTGTGGGAGGCCAAGGCGGGTGTATCGCTTGTGCTCAGGAGTTTGAGACCAGCCTGAGCAAGAGTGAGACCTTCATCCCTACTAAAATTAGAAAAACTAGCCAGGCACTGGGCGTGGTGGTGGATACCAATGGTCGGAGCTACCTGGGAGGCTGAGGCAAGAGAATTGCTCAAGCCCAAGTTTGAGGTTGCTGTGAGCTATGACGACAGGGCACTCTACCCAGGTGACAGAGTGAGACTGTCTCAAGAAACAAACTTTTGCCAAGAAATCTTAGATTGAAATAATACTAACATTGCAAATATGAGTAAATGACAAAAATTGTCACAGCTGACACTTCTAGCTGGAGCTCTATACATCTAGTATATTATGAGCTTAAAATAATCTTACTCCTAAATCTGATAAAAAGGTTAGCCAAAAGATCCAAAATTATTGACTAGAAATATGGATTGCATTCGATATTGTTCACAATGCTCCTTGACATTAACTTATTAGGAAGTAAAGTATTAGCAGATCAGTAGAATTTAGGAACAGCTGAGCTCACAAGTTCGAGACCAGCCTGAGCAAAAGCGAGACCCCGCCTCTACTAAAAATAGAAAAAACTGAGACTAGAGGATCGCTTGAGTCTGAGTTGGAGGTTGCTGTGAGCTATGACGCCATGGCACTCTACCCAGGGTGACAGCTTGAGACTCTGTCTCAAAAAAAATTTAGGTACAATTTCTTAGTTACCATACCCATGGGTATTAAGCCTTTACTGATATAGGGTGTGTGGCCAATTTGACACCACAAGTTTAGACCGTGAGAGTGGGCTTTGTCTCCAGGAGGCTGCAGTCACTGTGCAGAAAGATAATACATACCCAGTGCCTCTCCCGGCCACCAAACAATCCCTCCACATCACCACATCCCCCTGCCACTGTGAGGGATCGGCTTTGATTGGGGGATGGCAGCAGTAAACCTGTGTCTGGATCCACAGCCAAGTTTAGATCCCAGTTCTGCCTTTCATGGGCTACATGACCTGGGTAAATCCCTTTCCATTTCAGCTTCTTCAGCTGAAACATTTTGCGGGATATGGCTGAGAATCTGCACGCTGGTAGTTTCTTGCTAATTTCTGATCCCTGGAACACAATAAGTGTTCAGGGAACAGTTATCGTGAATCTGTGATAGCTTGGCAGGCTGGTCTTGTTCCTTTGAAGGCAGAGTTTGCCCAGGCCTGAGGAGGAAAGTCGTGGTGGACATCAACAGAGGGAAAGAGAACCCAGAGGCTGGGGATGGGATGAGTTAGGCAGAGAGGGGGCATGAAGGAGCCTAAGTGAGAATAGCCGGAATGCAAACGAAACATTGAGACAGCTTGCCCTGGGCTGAAATGCACCAGAACTGGCTGGTCAGGGATGTAGACAGCCAATTGATGGGAAGACCTTCTGCTCTAATCCTCAGAGAATACTGAGGAATGGGTGAGGGGGAGGGTGCACAAGTGGTCCCCAGCTCTTTTGGACCTGCAGGACCAACAGACAGCTGAGCTCACTCTGAGGAGAGCTGACTCCCAGTAATAGTCTGAGTCAAGTACAACTCATCTTTGCAGGCTGTGGGCGGAGGAGTTTGGAATGTTAACTGGTTCTCTTTAGGTACTGGCATTTGGGGTCTTTCATTCTCTCTGATTGTTTTCTTTTATATTTCTCATTATTGAATTCTAACATTCAATATGCTTTTCTTCCTAGTGAAGACATGACCAAGAAAGGCAGTGAAGCTAAGGAGATGCATTCAAGTTCGGAACAAGCCCTTCTTCCTCACTGGGCCCAACTCGCAGAACCTCCTGCCCCACCCCCTTCTCCAGCTGAGGAGTCCGTGAGCCCCTGAGCGTGTAAAACTTCACTTACTTTGAAGTGGTCTCTCACAGAATTGCAGAAAACGGTCTCAGTGGATTGACGTTCTTCGGGTTGTCTTAGAAGACTGTCTTAGAAGATCGTTGTTCTTTCCTATTTTTCTTCTGCTAGAACCACTGTGGAGCATTGTTTATTTTCACTAATGCACTTGGCTTGAAAAACCAAAATGTCTTTGATATATATGTAGATTTGATCTGTAATTTACGTAGAACACTTCCTGCAGTCAGTGGATTTGGGTGTTTTTAAGCGACAACAAAAGAAACCTGATTTGCTTATGGCACAGCCCAGTCTCTTTCCTTAAATATAACACAGGAGTAGGAAGGGGTCACCCTGGAAGCATCCTTTAGTCCAAGACAGAGTTCCATGTTTCCCAAAGACAGCAAGCCATGTCCCCCAGAGAGCCATGCCCAAAGCCAGACTGCACACACGGCACACGCAGGCCCAGAGCGAAGTCAGCTGCGGGCCCCTACAGCCGGCTGCTCCCTCTACCCCGTCAGGCCACCTCCTAGCCTTGGAGCCACCAGGGAGCTTGCTCTGTGGGGTAATTCATGAGTTTAAATTATTACATAAGATAATACCCAGTGAATGCTATTATTCCCCAGGACACTACAGAAAACTCATCAGTAGTGACAGTGCGCTTCTCTTTACCACACAGGCTGATTTTGAAGCAGACACCATCTCAGACAGCGCCATGCTCATGTTTCCCATGGGCTTTGTTAAACGCTGCTGACCCTACCCTGGGATAGGAAGGAGTCCCAGGGACTTTCTCCAGATTCAGAGGCTGAGAGGGAAAGCTCTGCGAGGCTTAGAAAATGATTTTGTTCCTTTATCCTCTGAAAAGATTTCTGAAGATTGACCTGAAAGTTTTCTAGTCTGAGAGAAGTTTTAGATTCAGAAGGCCATGCAAGCAAGCAGCAGGAATTTTACCTGATCAGGTCCTAGGAACTTCTAGGATACATGCAAAAGGACTGTAAAATTTCATGCTTTCACCACCTCCAGTCTCCTAATCAGGCCATCATCCCGAACCTTAGCAGTGGTTCTCAACCTTCCTTAGCCCGTTGAGCCACAGGCACTGAGCCCTCAACCTTCCTAATGTCGTGACCCTTTAATACAGTTCCTGTGGTCGTGACCCACAGGTTGAGAACTGCTGTCCTAGAGCTTCAGAAGACAGCCATAGCTAGGGTTCACCTTTTCCAGGCCTTGAGTGGGAAGATTTCTAAAGCCCTACCACCTTGGACTACTAATTTTTTTTTTTTTTTGAAACAGAGCCTCAAGCTGTCACCCTGGATAGAGTGCCGTGGCATCACAGCTCACAGCAAACTCCAACTCCTGGGCTCCAGCAAGTCTCCTGCCTCCACCTCCCAAGTAGCTGGAACTACAGGTGCCTGCCACAACGCCCGGCCATTTTTTGGTTGTAGCCGTCATTGTTTGGCGGGCCCGGGCTGGATTCGAACCCGCCAGCTCAGGTGTATGTGGCTGACGCCTTAGCCTGTTGAGCCACAGGCGCCAAGCCTGAACTGCTAACTTTTATTTAGTTTTTGAGACAGTCTCACTTTGTCACCCTCGGTAGAGTGCCATGGTGTCACTGCCCACAGCAACCTCAAACTCTTGGGCTTAAGTGATTCTCTTGCCTCAGCCTCCCAAGTAGCTGGGACTATAGGCACCCACCACAAGGCCAGCTATTTTTTTGTTGTTGCAATTGTCTTTTGGCCTGGGCCCAGGTTTGAACCTGCCAGCCTCGGTGATGTGACTGGCGTTGTAACCACTGTGCTATGAGTGCTGAGCTTGGACTGGTAACTTTTAGCAAAGTCCCAATTTAAAAAAGCATATCTCCAGCTCGGCACTGGTTGTTCAGTGGTTAGGATGCCAGCCACATGCACAGGGACTGGCGGGTTTCAACCTGGTCAGGGCCTGCTAAACAACAATGACAAGTACAGGCTCGGCACCCATAGTACAGAGTAGGTTGAACACAGAGGCTGGCGGGTTTGAGCCTGGCCTGGGTCAGCTAAACAAGGACAACTGCAACAAATAGCCAGGCATTGTGGCGGACGCCTGTAGTCCCAGCTACCTGGGAGGCTGAGACAAGAGAATTGGTTGAGCCCAAGAGTTTAAGGTTGCTGTGAGCTGTGATGCCACAGCACTCTATCAAGGGTGACAAAGTGAGACTGTCTCAAAAGAAAAAGCACATCTCTCAAGGAACATCTTACCCAAGCATTAAGGGCTCTGAAGGGTACTGGTCCGTGCTAGGAGACTGCTGTCAGAATTGTTTATAGGCTCAGCGCCTGTAGCTCAACGAGCTAAGCAGCCAGCCACGTACACCTGAGCTGGTGGGTTCGAATCCAACCCAGGCCCACCAAATAACAATGACGGCTGCAACCAAAAAATGGCCAGGCGTTGTGGTGGGCACCTGTAGTCCCAGCTACTTGGGAGGTGGAGGCAGGAGACTCGCTTGAACCCAGGAGTTGGAGTTTGCTGTGAGCTGTGATGCCACAGCACTCTATCCAGGGTGACAGCAAATGACTAGCTCACAAATGAGGGATGATACTTGAGGAATGCTGCTTAAGGCAAGGAGTAAAATGTACAGATTGGGCAGAGGATTGCTTACAGCTTTAGTATATTTATTTTAAACCCTACCCAATTTCCTGGGAAACCTGAGCTAGCTGTATCTCTGCTGTCATCTGCGTGTTCACGTCTGAGCAATCACAGCCTCATGTTCCCTGTATAGAATGCCTCTACTTGCCTCCATCAGAAGGATGCTAATGGGGACATGCTTATTAGGGACACATGAGAGCTGGGGGACACCCTAGTCTACCAGCTCGTAAGGTTCTGGTTGATGGCCTGATTAGGGGAATGACAGAGTATAATGTGGGGTATGGTGATGGGTACCATTGACCCAGTGATTTCCAGCCCAGCTAGTGAAAGTTGACTTGGAAATGGTGGAGGGGACACTCCTTATCTTCAGGCCCATTCTGTTCCCAGGAGAAGCCGGGAACCTCAGGCAAAATAGAGTTTGCTTGTTGGGTGCTTCACAGACTCTTCTGGGACACTGGGAAGAGATTTAACCTTTTTGGCCACTTTTATGAGAATCACTGAATGAGTTAACAAGGTAAGGTTCAAGGATGAAATCCATACAACTGGTGCTTAAGACCCTTGCTACCCTTTTGCTGCTGACACAGGAAATGGAGTTGTGGGACCCTGTGTCCCTTGCTATTCCAGAGACTTTGCTGAATATGTGATGTGACAACATAAATACTCTTTCCAAGTTTCAGACATCAGGGAAGGCTTTTAGGAACCTCTCCCAGAAGGAGGAAAGTAGTTTTCTGGGCTTTTCTCAACCCAACATAGGAGACGTGGAAGCCAGTTAGGTGGAAGTGAAGCCACAGTGGCTCTGACTAGTTGGTACACTACCCAGTTTCGTCTCAGAGGAGACTCTGGAGTCTGTAAATGCCAAGGGCCTCTGAAAGGCCTTGTTACACTGGCCCAGGGCCTCACCAGCCTCACCATAGGGCCCCAGTGGTGTGACTCTCCCAGGGCTTCTCACGTGAGACAACTAGACTCAGGTACAATGCCAGCATTGGCGCCTAGGAGCCATGGCTTCCTCTGCTTCCTGCCAGGATCTTCTACCAGCTCCCAAATTAGGGGCAAAGGGGGCATCAGCCAGAAGGGCAATAGGGGCATGCCCTACCCTTGCCATCGTGGCCCTGTGTTCCATGAAAAGCACCAGTTCCTAAAGAAAAAGGATTCTAAGTATACCGAGGAGGACCATCTTGAAAGGTTCCACAACATACTCCAACCTTCCTCCAAAGGATCTATTTCTTTCATGCAGGTAAACTGAATCCTGGCTTCACAACCAGCAAGGATGAGTCAGGAAAAAAAGATAGGCCCTCTATGTTGCTTCTCCTGGGAAGAGCTCCGGTTAGCTCCACCCAAGAGAAAGCTTGAAGTCAAGGGGCCCAAAGAGGGCCATGCCCGTACCTGGAGCCAGGTGTGTGCTGCTCCTTTGGGAGGTCCTGAGTCTTTTCTGAGCCCCACATCTAGGCACCATCTTATCAATGGGAAAAAAGTCAAACTCTGTAAAATAATTTAAAGAGGTTTAGTCTGAGCCAAGTTTGAGGACCATGGCCCAGAGCCCTGCCCAAGAAGCCTCCAGCAAGTGGACTACTTGCCAAGTCAGTGGATTTGAATTAAAAATATCAGACTTGGGTGGCATCTGTAGCCTAGCAAGTAGGGCGCCAGCCCCATATACCAAGGGTGATGGGTTCAAACCCGGCCCCGGCCAAACTGCAACAAAAAAATAGCCGGGCATAGTGGTGGGCGCCTGTAGTCCCAGCTACTCGGGAGGCTGAGGCAAGAGAATTGCCTAAGCCCAGGAGTTGGAGGTTGCTGTGAGCTGTGTGACACCACAGCACTCTACAGAGGGCGATAAAGTGAGACTGTCTCTACAAAAAAAAAAAAAAATATATATATATATATATATAAATAAAATCAGGCTTTATTGTGTGTTATCATATCTGAGTCAGCGGGAAGTCCAGACCTCTGTGACTTTAAAGATGTGAAATCCAGAGAACCTTGAGGCATTGGGATTTTTAAGACTCAGCCTGGGACATGACAGTTTTGTGACACTTTATACGAGTTTACCTGAAGTGTATCCCCATCCCCTGTGCTGGTGCTGGGGTGGTTGAATTTCACATTTATTGACGAAGTCTTTAAAGTTCGCTTCTAAGAGACTGGAGTGATTTTTCACACCCTGAAAAGCAGCCATGTGCACAGTGGTTTAGTTGGGGAGGAGGATATTGCATGAGTACGCCACTCAAATCTCCGGGCACAGCCCAGTACCTCTAAGGACCACTACGGCAATTTTTAATGATTTAAAAGCATCAAGAATGTGATCATTCAGATGTATGCATGGAAAATGTCCCTCCATGCTATCTTTTTTTTTTTTTGTAGAGACAGTCTCACTCTATCTCCCTCGGTAGAGTGCCGTGGCGTCACACAGCTCACAGCAACCTCCAACTCCTGGGCTTAGGCGATTCTCTTGCCTCAGCCTCCCAAGTAGCTGGGACTACAGGTGCCCACCACAATGCCTGGCTGTTTTTCTGTTTTGCAATTCGGCTGGGGCTGGGTTTGAAACCACCACCTTTGGTATATGGGGCTGGTGCCCTACTCGCTGAGCTACAGGTGCTGCCCCATACTATCTTTTATTTCATCTGTTGCTTCATAATGGCCTCATCATGTTGTCTTCACAGGCCTGCCCTTTAAAAAGCACTCTGTCCCTCCTGCCCACCACACGGCAGTGGGCTGTGCTGTTGTGAAGAAGTCAGGTTCCTTCCTCGTGGTCTTCTGCAGCAGTGTGGGGAGGGAGGGAGCATGCCCTGATCACCTGTCATTGCCAGCTGGGTGCTCAACCTACACATCTCCTTATCCTTAGACAAGGAAACAGACCCACCCCATCCAACAGATTAGCCGCTGGCTTTTTGTGGCTAGTTACATTTAAATTCATTAAAATAAATTCTGCCTCAGTCATGCTAGTTCCAGGATGTTCTTTCTGCTCCATTGTTCAAAAATAATATTGAGGCTTGGAGTCTGTAGTTCAGTGAGTAGGGCGCCAGCCACATACACCAAGGTTGGTGGGTTTGAGCCTGGCCAGGCCTGCTAAACAACAATCACGACTACAACCAAAGAATAGCCGGGCATTGTGGCGAGCTCCTGTAGTCCCAACTACTTGGGAGGCTGAGGCAAGAGTTGCATAAGCCCAAGAGTTGGAGGTTGCTGTGAGCTGTGACGCCATAGCACTCTACCAAGGGCGGCATAGTGAGACTGTCTCAAAAATAATAATGAATATCTACTATGTGAGCCAGGCACTATTCTAGGGATAGATAGATAATTGTATAAAATAATCCCCGCCCCTGTGGAGTTTACATTTTGGTGGGAGAAAACTAATAAATATATATAATGTAAAAAACGTGAATTACATCAGGAGGTGATGAGTATAATAGAAAAGACTTTTTAAAATACAAGAGATTTTGTTGCAATTTTAAATAAGGTAGTCTGCAGATGGAGGAGCCAGTGCAAATGTATGAAAGCAAAAGTGTGCCTGATGCTTTTGAGGGAAAGCAGGAGGCCAGGGGTTCTTGGCTGGAGTAGAGTACTCAGGGGACATTAGTGGGAGATGAAGTCGTGGTGGTGGGGAAAGAGGCAGATCACTTGTGGCCTTGTAAGGACTCAGGACTCTGACTTTGAATGAGACGGGAAGCCGTAAGGGTTTTCAGCTAAAGGGGCACAATCAGGCTTCCATTTTAATGGGGCTGTTCTCGCTTTCATATTGAGAATAGGTTGTATGGAGTAGAGGAAGAAGAAGAAGAAGTGGCTATTGTGGTGGCCCAGGAGTAGGACAATGGTCATTTGGGCCTGTTGCAACTAGGAAAGATGTAGTCAGATTCTGGATCTATGTGTTTGAAGATGGAACCAGCAGAAGCTCCTGGTGGATTGACTATGAGGTATAAGAAATAGGTAAAGGATGACTCCAAGATTTTTGGCCTAAGTGACTTGAGTTTCCATCAGCTACAAAAAGAGCAGATTTGAGATATCTTAGGGGGAGGGGATAAACTGTAGAAGTTCAATTTTTGTTGATGTGCCTAAGAGACATCTAAATGGAGCTGTCAAGTGGGCAAATAAATATGTGGATCTGGTGTTCAGGAGTAATGGCTGGTCTGGAGGTGTATAAATTCGAGGGTGAGGAAGGAGCCAGTAGGAGAAATGGAGGGAGCAGTGAAGGATGAAGGGTGAATCAAGGGCAGAGAGTTTCCTTCCTTCTGTTCCTTTACCCTCTGCTTTCACTTCAAAGCCTGAAGCAGCAGCTGTTGGAGAGGAGCTGGAGGTACAGGGAGGCTATACAATCACCTCCCACTTCTCATTCAAATGCCTGGCAGCTGAAGGTGCTTAGTAAGATGAATGAGTTTGTGAATTCTGATTTCTGGGGTTTTTTAGTTAGTGTTTTTTTTTTAATTGTTGGGGATTCATTGAGGGTACAAGAAACCAGGTTATACTGATTTTTTGTTAGTTTTTAAGAGCCTGCTGTCAGTGAGGGAAAATGATAATAGCAGATGTTACAGGCAGAATGATGTTTCCCCCCTGATATGTAGGAGCCTAATCCTAACACTTTCCAATGTGACTGTCTTTGGAGATAGGGCCTGTGATGAGGTGCTTAAATTAAAATGAGGTTATTATGTTGAGCCCTAAATCAATATGACTGTTGTTCCTCTACAAAGAGGTCATTAGGACACAGACATGCAGAGAGGGAAGGTAATGTGAAGATGCAGGGAAAAGACACCCATCATTAAGCCAAGGAGAAAGGCCTTAGAAGAAAACAGCACTGCTAAAACCTTAATCTTGGACTTCCAGCCTACAGAATTGCAAGGAAATAAATGTCCTTTGTTTAAGATACTGTGGTGTTTGTTACGGCAGCCTACACATACTAATACATCAGTAAAGAGACTTGAGATCTCATCCTCTCCTTACCCACTTGTGATGTGTGTAGCCTCAATGAGGATTGACTCCTAGAGGAAAAGAAAAGTTAAATACTTGGCTTTGCTTGCTAAGGTACAGTCTTTAGAACTCAGGGTAGGGAGATTTATCTTAAAGCAAAGCCTTTGACTTTTAAGATCTGGTTCTCTTGGAAATCAGAAGGCTGAGCCCTGGTCCTATGAACAACAACCTGAGAAGGTAGACAAAGACTATCCCACCCCTGCAGTCTAAATAAACTCTGGCAGAGCAAGGGAACTGCAGAGAGAGAAAGAGAGCTTCGATTCTCAAGAGTTCCCGACAGGACCTCATGTCACAGATAGTTGGGGCATGTGAAAGCAGAGGGGACTTATGCTTGTTCCCAGGTAAATCCAGGGTAACAGGTGCAACCCTCTGGGAAAGGTGGCCCTGCAGCAGCAGGGGGTAGCAACAGAAGAATGAAAGGAAACCTGTGCCCTGGTGTGGTCCAGCTCCTGAAAAGTCTCCACACCTGTGGGACACATAGTAGGGTAGAATAAAGCAACAAGCCTGACAGGTCTAGCCATAAATGCGGAGGAGGACAGACTTGAAACTGGATATGGAGACATGGATGTCAGCAGCAAATGCCAGAATCTGCACTGGAAGCCAAACCAAGTGTGAAAAATGGGATTCTTCCCCCCACCCAGGGCCAGAAGCCTTCACCCTAACTTGTCTCAAGCACAGATGCTACTGTGAAGAGAATGGGGGGAGAGGAAAAGCCTGAATTGACTAACAACACGCCGATGTGATGGAGTCCAAGCTGAACTGGCAAGATAAAGAGTTCTACCATTAGGGATGATGGCAACTGAAGAAAGAAATTAAGTGCAGCTGTTAAAAAATAATGCTAGAGGGGATGGGGGGAATAGAGAGGATTAATAGATATAGAGTTTCAGTTTTACAAAATGAAAAATGCTTTGGAGATGGGTAGTGATGACGGTTGTACAACAGTATGAATGTATTTAATACCACTGAACTGTGCCCTTAAATATGATCCAGATGGTAAATTCTATTACGTGTATTTTTTTTTTTCCAGAGTCTCACTATGTCACCCTCAGTAGAGTGCCATGGCGTCACGGCTCACAGCAACCTCAAACTCTTGGGTTTAAGCGATTCTCTTGCCTTAGCCTCCCAAGTAGCTGGGACTACAGGCACCCACCACAACACCCGGCTATTTTTTGTTGCAGTTGTCATTGTTAAGCTGGCCCGGGCCAGGTTCGAATCCACCAGCCTCAGTGTATGTGGCTAGCGCTGTGACCACTGTGCTACGGGCACCGAGCCTGTTACGTGTATTTTACTACAACTTTAAAAACCAGAAAAAAAACGCTATAAGGTTTGTCTGCCTGAGGTTGTGGCTTAGGAAATTCATACCCAGGACAACAGATAACAACGAAAGTGGAGCTCTTGGGTTAAGAGAGGGTGAGTGGGGGAGCTGAAGGGATTGTTCAGGTAGGGCCAAGAGCACCAGCAGATGAAAGTGGGGAGGTGTGGATGCCACTTCGTGCTTGGTGTCCTTCTGGGCAACACCTCAAAATCATTTACATGCACATCATCTTTAACATCCTCCAATCACATCTCCCAGCCCTAAGGAATTATCCGATGGTTGGTGTTCATGGAAGTCTCTTAAGCAAACCCTCCCACAAAATTCAAGAAAGAAAATGTCAGGAAAGATAATTTTATTAGGGTTATGTAGAACCCAACTGGATTCTACCTGAAGCATTAGCAGTCAATTGTAGTAAATATTTCTTAAACTATCTCTAGTGCTGGCCACACTGCTGGCTTATGGTGCCAGAGTGCTAGTTTTCATGAAGAAACTACCATGCCTTATAGCTTCTGCCTGGAATCAACAGAGCCCTGTAACTACTTTGGTTAAACATCCCTTTAGATGCCGACACAAGAAGAGAATGCCTATTATAGCACGCAACTGTCTATGCCAGCGGTTCTCAACCAGTGGGTCGCGACCCCTTTGTAACAATGAAAATACATCGCAGCATTAGGAAGGTTGAGAACCACTGGTCTATGCCCTCAGATTGCTATTACTGCATAGTCAGATGGTGACCATGCACATTCTCTGGGATTAATGAAAGCTTAGAAAGCTGAGAGGACTGCCTGGGGGCTGGCTGGCCGGCTGGCCCGCCCTCCAGCCTGCTCCACCCTGGAGCTCTGCACGTTTCCACCTGCCTTTGCTGGTGTAGCTCCAGACTTCTTTACATCTTGGAGAGCTTGATGTCATAGGTGACCATGTTGAAGTTGTCCCAGGCAAAGAGCCTCTTCTCCAGGGGGTTGTAGTCGATCATGCTGCTATACTTGTAGCGGTTCTTGAAGGGGATGGTCAGGGTCTTGCTGCTGCCTGTGCTCGTGTCATAAGCGAAGTTCACGGTTGCGTCAGCCAAGGAGTAACTGCTGACGGTATACAGGGTGCCACAGATGAGGAAGGCATTGGCAACTGACTGCTTCCTGATGTTAGTCTCCCAGGTGTGTTCAAGTTCCAGATTCTCTGGGTTCAGTCTGGAGAGGACAATGGCGCCTTTGGCCGCCTCGGTACTGTAGATGACCCAGAGGCCAGCCTCATCCACCGCCAAGTCAATGTCTGTGTAGCCACCCCAAGAGTAGGGGAACTGCCCGTGGAAGCCGGCTCCAGGGATCTCCTTCTCTGCCTTCACCACCTCGGTGTTCAGCTCGTACCTCACCACGGTTCTGGAGTTGGCTCCCTGGAAGTAGAGGCTCCCTCCGTAGACCACAGCTCCCGTGCTCTCCAGCGGCCTGGGCAGCACGTGCACCTTGGAGGGGTAGCCCTGCGTGAACTGGCTCCTGAGGTCATACTCAAACACCTGGCGCACGTCTGTGCCCACCGTGTCAATCCTCCACGTGGTCTCCCGGGTGTAGGGGTGGGTGGGCTTGGGGTCTCGCATCCACACACCGTACTTGCCAGTGATTGTTTCTGCTGTCCTCAGAGTCAGGGGCTCTCCTACCCAGGTGAGTTCTCCACATCCTAGTGAATTCGAGAAAACGAAATACCACTTACCCATAGTCTTTCTAGACACAGTGCGCCTGTGCACGCACAGGCATGGAGACAGACCGTCTGTGTTTAAACCAGACTGTGCCACCCACTGGCTGTGTGACTTGCAGTAAAGCACTCAGCTCCGCACGTCTCAGTTTTCTTTTTTTTTTTTTGAGACAGAGCCTCAAGCTGTCACCTTGGATAGAGTGCTGTGGCATCACAGCTCACAGCAACCTCCAATTCCTGGGCTCAAGCGAGTCTCCTGCCTCTGCCTCCCAAGTAGCTGGGACTACAGGCACCCGCCACAACGCCCGGCCATTTTTT
>CAUYRH010009065.1:0-16789 GCA_963574655.1 Perodicticus potto
GGTCTGGTAGCATGATTCCTCCTGCTTTGTTTTTATTTCTGAGTAATGTCTTGGCTATTCAAGGTTTTTTCTGATTCCATATAAAACGAAGTGTTATTTTTTTTGAGATCTTTAAAATATGACAATGGAGCTTTGATAGGATTGCATTAAAATTATATATTGCTTTGGGTAGTATAAACATTTTAACAATGTTTATTCTTCACAGCCATGAGCATGGTATATTTTTCCATTTGTTAACATTTTCAGCTATTTCTTTTCTTAAAGTTTCATAGTTCTCTTAGTAGAGATATTTCACATCCTTTGTTAGGTAAACTCCCAAATATTTCATCTTCTTTGGCACTACTCTGAAAGGAATAGAGTCCTTGACTGTTTTTTTGGTTTAGCTATTGTTGGTATGTATAAAGGCTACAGATTTATGGGTGTTGATTTTGTACCCTGAGACATTGCTGTATTCCTTGATCACTTCTAAAAGTTTTGTAGTAAAATCCCTGGTGTTTTCCAGATATATAGTCATATCATCTGCAAAGAGTGAAAGTTTGATCTCTTCTGACCCTATGTGGATACCCTTGATCACCTTTTCTTCCCTGATTGCAATGGCTAAAACTTCCATTACGATGTTGAAAAGCAATGGAGACAATGGGCAACCTTGCCTGGTTCCTGATCTAAGTAGAAATTGTTTCAATTGGACTCCATTCAATACAATATTGGCTGTGGGTTTGCTGTAGATGGCCTCTATCAATTTAAGAAATGTCACTTCTATACCAATTTTTTTAAGTGTTCTTATCATGAAGGGATGCTGGATATTGTCAAAAGTTTTTTCTACATCAATTGAGAGAATACTATGGTCTTTATTTTTTAAATTGTTTATGTGCTGAATTACATTTATAGATTTACGTATATTGAACCAGCCTTGAGACTCTGGGATAAAGCCCACTTGGTCATGGTGTATAATTTGTTTGATGTGTTGTTGGATTCTTGTTTGTTAGTATCTTGTTAAATATTTTTGCATCAATATTCATTAGTGATATTGGTCTAATGTTTTATGTTCTTATTGGGTCTCTCCCTGGTTTAAGGATCAAGGTGATGTTTGCTTCATAGAAAGTGCTGGGTAGTATTCCTTCTTTTTCTATATTTTGGAAGAGGTTTAGTAATATAGGTACTAGTTCTTTAAAGATTTGGTAGAATTCTGACATGAACCCATCTGGTCCTGGGCTTTTCTTTTTAGGGAAATTTTTTATAGTTGATGCTATTTCAGAACTTGAGATAGGCCTGTTCAACGTTTCCACTGCATTCTGTCTAAGTCTTGGTAGGTGGCGTCCTTCCAAGTATTGGTCAATTTCCTTCAGATTTTCATATTTCTGAGAGTAAAGTTGGGTGCAGATCAGAGCCACGTGGGTTCCTGGTAGGTGGCAGGCCATGGCCGGGTGGGTCACAGATCAATGCTGCATGGGAGTCCCAGCGGATTTCCTGTCTGCTGCTGGCAATGGGCCAAGGCCTGGTGGGGTGCCAATCGGGCTGCACAGGAGTCCCTTGGGAGTTCCTGGCTGCTGCTGGCAGTGGGCCTAGGCCCAGCCAGTTGCCAATCCTGGTGGAGTGGAGTTCCTGGCCACTGAGGGTGGCGGGCCTGGGGCAGGAATTAGAGCCGGGCAGCAGGCCGAGGCTGGGTGGGGCACAGATCAGCACCGGACAGGATACCCAGCAGACTTCCTGGCCGCTACTGGCAGTGGGCCAAGTTCCAGCAGGAGTCCCGGTGGAGTTCTTGGCTGCTATTGGTGGTGGGCTAAGGCCCAGCAGAGTTCTTGGCCATTGCTGGCAGCAGGCCAAGGCCCAGCCGGGTGCCAATCCGGGCCACGTGTATGCCCGTGAGGAGTGGAGTTCCCGGGGTCTGTGGGCAGCAGGCCTGGGGCATGAATTGGAGCCAGCAGGGGTCCTGGCAGGTGGTGGGCCAAGGCCCAGGAGGGCAAAAATTGGCACTGCAGGAGACCCGGTGGACTTCCTGGCCACTGCTGGCAACAGGCCAAGGCCCAGCAGGGGTACTGGCGGGGTTCCTGGCTGCTGCTGGTGGTGGGCTAAGGCCCAGCAGAGTTCCTGGCCACTGCTGGTGGCAGGCCAAGGCCCGGCTGGGTGCCAATTGGGGCTGGGCAGCTGTCCTGGAGGAGTGAAATTCCCAGCCTCTGTGGGCAGCAGGCCTGGGGCATGGATTGGAGCCAGGCAGGGGTCCCGGCGGGTGGCAGGCCAAGGCTGGGCAGGGCACAAATCAGCACTGCATGGGAGACCCACAGACTTCCTGGGTGCTGCTGGCTGCCAGCAGTGGGCCAAGGGACTGCGGAATTCCTGGCTGCTGCAGGTGGTGGGCTGAGGCCCAGTGGGGCATGGATCGGAGCCGCTTGGGGGTCCCAGCAGTGTCCCTGCCCTGGGGGCTGGCAGGAACGTGGTGGAGCCCCGGAGTCTCTTACCTGGCGGGCTGCCTGTTCCAGCATTTAGGGAGGGTGGACGCTGCTCAAGTCCTCCCCCCTCAGTTTCAGCAGAGGTCAGGCTTCTGGTGCGTCAGGTAAGGGGGAAAGGGTGTCCTGAAAGTTCAGAATGGCGGAAAACTTTAGTTCAGTTTTTCTGCCTGATGCTTGGTTACTTGAAGTCGCAGCTTGCCTCAGAGGAGACCTGCAGTTATCACTTCTCTCTCTCGGCTGAGCTCCCCGTCTTCAGCTCAATTGGGCAGTTTCTGGAGGTTATCTTTCCTTTTGGACAGAAGCCTCTGTCAAAAGCTGCTTCCAGGAGGCCATCTTGCCTCTCCCCCATGTCTGTCTTCTTTAGAGAAGGTTCTATTCATCTCTCTTGCCCAGTGGTATAAAGGATTGTTAGCTGTTTTTATGTTGCTTAAATGTGGATATCCAGTTCACCCAGCACCATTTATTGAACAGGGATTCTTTCCCCTAGTGTATGTCCTTGATATGTTGGTCAAAGGTTAGGTAACTGTAAGATGTTAGCTTCATCTCCCTGTTTTTGATTCTATTTCACATGTCTATATCTCTATTTTTGTCCCAATACCACGCTGTTTTAATCAGTATGGCCCTGTGGTACAGCCTAAAGTCTGGTAGGCTGATGCCCCCCACTTTGTTTTTATTACTAAGAATTGCCTTGTCTATAAGGGTTTTTTTTTTCCTGATTTCGTATAAAATGAAGCATTATTTTTTCCAAGTCCTGAAAGCATGACATTGGTATTTTAATTGGGATGGCATTGAATCTATAGATTGCTTTGGGAATTATAGACATTTTGACAAAGTTGATTCTTCCCGGCCATGAATGAGCAAGATATGTTCTTCCATTTGTTAATATCTTCTGCTATTTCTTTTCATAGGGGATCATAGTTTTCTTTATAGAGGTCCTTCACCTCTTTTGTGAGGTATATTCCTAGGTATTTAATTTTCTTTGAAGCTATTGAGGAAGGAATTGTGTCCTTGATTACCTTCTCATCTTGGTTGTTATTGGCATATACAAAGGCTACTGATTTTTGGACATTGATTTTACATCCTGAGACGCTACTGTATTTTTTGATGACTCCTAGGAGTCTGGTGGTTGAGTCTTTGGGGTTCTCTAAATATAAGATTATATCATCAGCAAAGAAGGAGAGTTTCACTACCTCTGCCCCCATTTTCCTGCCCTTTATTTCCTTCTCTTGATGGATTATATTGGCTAGAACTTCCAGCACTTTGTTGAATAGCAGTGGTGATAGAGGATAACTTTGTCTTGTTCCAAATCTGAGTGGAAAAGCTTTCAACTTGATTCCATTCAGTATAATATTAGTGTGAGTGTGTCATAGATGGCTCAATCAGTTTAAAAAGGTGTCACCAATGCCTATAGTCTTCAGATTTCTAGTTAGAAAGGGATGTTGAATTATATGGAATGCTTTTTCTGCATCTATTGAGAGGATCATATGGTCTTTGTTTTTGTTTCTGTTGATATGATGAATTACGTTTATGGATTTGCATATGTTAAACCAGCCTTGCATCCCTGGGATGAAACCTAATTGATCATGATGTATGACTTTTTTGATGATAAGCTGTAAACTATTGGCTAGGATTTTATTGCATATTTTTGTTTCTATATTCATTAGTGAAATTGGTCTGTAGTTCTCCTTATTAGTTGGATCTTTTCCTGGTTTTGGTATCAGGGTGATGTTTGCTTCATAAAACGTGTTGGGGAAGATTCCATCCTCCTCAAGTTTTTGAAATAATTTCTGTAGCATGGGAATAAGCTCTTCTTTGAAAGTTTGATAGAATTCTGGAGTGAAGCGATCTGGATCAGGGCATTTTTTTTGTTTGGAGATTTTTATTGTTTCTTTGATCTCAGTACTTAAAATTGGTCTGTTCAGAAGATCTATTTCTTCCTGATTAAGATTAGGGAGAGGGTGTGATTCCAAGTATTGATCCATTTCCTCTGCATTGTCAAGTTTCTGGGCATAGAATTTCTTGTAGTATTCAGAGATTATCTCTTGTATCTCTGTGGCATCATTGTTATTTCCCCTTTATCATTCCTGATTGAGGTTAATAGAGCTTTTACTTTTCTGTTTCTAGTTAGTCTGGCCAAAGGTTTATCTATTTTATTTACTTTTTCAAAAAACAAGATTTTCATTTCATTAATCTTTTGAATGATTTTTTTGTTTTCAATTTCATAAATCTTTGATTTAATTGTGGCTATTTCCTTTCTGAAGAAACCCCTTTAGGGTTAGGTTTTCCAATAAAACCTTGATTGTTTGTGAGTATGCTTATGTGCTCTCTTTCTGTTTTGCAAAGGTAGGCATCTAGTGCTATAAATTATCCTCTCAGGACTGCTTTTGCTGTATCCCAGAGGGTTTGGTTATTTGTGTCTTCATTGTTGTTATGTTTGAGGAAATTAACAAACTCCTCTTTTATCTCTTTCTGAACCCAACATTCAGCATAATGTTTAGTTTCCAAAACATTGTGTGGGGATGAACATTATTGTTGGAGTTGAGCTTCACCATTTTAGCCTTGTGGCCTGAGAAGAGACATGGAATAATTTCTATTCCTTTAATTTTGCTGAGATTGGATTTGTATCCTAGGATGTGATCTGTTTTAGAGTATGTGCCATGAGTTGATGAGGAAAAAAGTATATTCTTTTGCTTTGGGATAGTGTGCTCTGTAAATGTCTATTAATCCCATTTGTTCTAGGGTCTTGTTTAAGTTCTTTGTATCCTTGTTTAGTTTGTTTAGAGGTTCTGTCCAGTTCTATCAGAGGGGTGTTGAAGTCCCCAACTATTAAGGTGTTATAGGATATCATATTGCTCAGACCCCTCAAGGTCTCTTTCATAAATCTGAAAACATTTAAGTTAGGTGCATAAATGTTTAAAATTGAGATATCTTCTTGTTGTATTGTTCCTCTGACCAGTATGAAGTGTCCATCTTTATCTTTCTTAACTAAAGTTGCTATGAATTCTCTTATATCTGAAAATAATATTGCAACCCCTCCTTTCTTCTGATTTCCATTTGCTTGAAACACTGTTTTTCATCCATTCATCCTGAGTTCTAATTTGTCTTTCAGAGCAAGGTATGTCTCCTGGAGACAGCATATGGATGGCTTGTGTTTTTTTATCCAGTCATCCAGCCTTTGTCTCTTCAGTGGGGAATTCAGTCCATTGACATTTATTGAGAGTATCAATAACTGTGGTGTAATTCTATTCGTCTTATTATGAGATAGTTTGTTGTGTGATTTTGTCCTTTGTGCCATTGTGAAATCTAAGCTCTGGCCTTTGGCTTCTAGATGTTTAATTATGTGGTGGTCCATTATGATGTTCAGAATTGAGAATCCATCTAAGTATTTCTGGTAGAGATAGTCTTGTTATGATGAATTTCCTTAGTGCTTATATACCTGGTAAAGATTTGATTTTCCAATAATTTTGAAGCTAAATTTAGCATGATACAGGATTCTGGGCTGAAAATTGTTTTGTTTAAGGATGTTGAAGGTGGATGACCATGTTCCCCTGGCTTGGAAATTTTCAGTTGAAATGTCTGCTGTCATCCTAATGGCTCTGCCTTTCTAGGTTAATTGGCACTTATTCTTAGCTGCTTGTAGAATTTTCCTCTTTATCTTGAGTTTGGATAGGTTCATAACAATGTGCCTTGGAGAGGCTCTGATAGAGTTGATATGGCCCAGGGTTCAATATCCATCTGAAAGGAGTGTGTCAGGATCCTTAGTAGAACTTGGGAAATTTTCATTTATCATAGTCTCTAGTAGGGCTTCCATACCTTTGGCACATTCTTCTCCCACTTCAGGGATTCCTATTATCTCTATGTTTGACTCCTTCATGGTATCTCACAGTTCTCTAAGCAGCTGCTCTGCTTTCTGTCTCTTCTTTTCTGACTTGGTAACTACTTCTGTTAACTCAAAGACTTTATCCTCTAATTCTGATTTTCTTTCTTCTCCATGGCCTAATCTAGTTTTGATACTTTCTACAGCTTCTTTACATTTCCTGATTATCTCATTCATTTCTTTAAGCTCATCCATACCTTTTCTATATTCTACATGTCACTTATCTGAGTTTTGGTTCTGTCTTTCCATATTCTCATCCAATCCCTTCATTTTCTTAATCATTCATATTTTAAATTTCCTTTCTGTTAGATACATTAATTCTTTGTAGGAGGAGTCTTCTGTTAAAATTGTTTCATGGTCCCTTGAAAGAGTTGCTCTATTTTTGTTCTTCATGGTGCCTGAATTATTCTTTTGGTTCCTCCTCATGTGTGCTTTCTTCTTGTTCACTTCCTTGTGCACCTTTTTCCTTCTCATTTCCTCCTTTGCTCAAGTTACTTTGTCTCAGAGTTTAGGTGATGAAGAGGCCTCTTGGGATGGGGTAGGAAGGCAGAGAAGGGTTGGAGCAAGCAAGGTGAAGTAAGAGGAAAGGGAAAAAAGAGGGGAGGGAAAAAAAGAAAGAAAAAGTAAGGGAAATTAAAAAGAAAGAAGAAGAAACAAAAGCAAAGAAAAAGGGGAGAAGAGGTTACTGACAGAAGAAAATTGAAGAACAAGAGAGAAGGAAGACGGGAAGGAAAGATGAAAGTGATAGAAGAAATGTTACTGTTCAGCCTTGTGCAAAAGGTTTTTGAGGAGTTGGGCTGGATGTATTCCTCTAAATCAGGCACTCCTTACCAGCATGAACACATTCAGAGTCTTCTTCTGCCCAAAATTAGGAAGAGAAGGAAAAGAGCAAACACAAAATACAAGAAAGGAAACTTGAGTGCAGATTAAAAAAAGAGAGAGAGAGACAAAAAAATGGAAAAATAGAAATGTTCTGCAGCATGTTCATCCTAATACTTTCTTCCTGGAGCCAATGTATAGAGTTCTCCTGGCCTACTTGAGCCAGATTACTGCTGCAATCTACCTTCCAGACCACAATTGTGTCACATTTGCCCTCAGCAATAAAAGGGTGGAGAAACAAAAAGAAAAAATCAAAAAATAAAATAAAGGTAAAAATAAAAAATAAATTAAATAAAGGGGGGGTAAGAAAAAATGTTGAAAAACAAGAATAGACAAAGGAAATGGAACATACCATTTAATCAAATAAAGAAGGGAATTGGAAAAGGAATAAGGAAAGAAAAGAGAGACAACAGTCCAAAAAGAAAGAATGAAAAAAAAATGGGGGTAGGGGAATATCTTAGCAGATGCAGAACCACATTATGTGGGAAATATTATAAGATAGAAGAGTCTCTATCATCTGAGAGAATGTTGAGGAGTGAAGTAGGGAGAGAGACTAGATCAATCTAAGGTTCGGCAATCAAGAAAAAGAAAGAGAGAAAAGAAAAAATAATACAGGAACCCTTCCTTTTGTTGAATGTAAAAACTTGAGTTAAGAAAAGAACCAACAAGAGGACTTAGTAAAAAACAAGACACATTGAAACAAGATTTTTAAAATGCTCAAATAGCCCAATGTAAGCAATCTCAGCAACCATAAAAGGAAGGAAAGAAGAGAGAGAGAGAAAAAACAAATTAACCATGTCTCCTATAAAAAAAGAAAAAGAAATGGGGAAAAAAGCAGAAAAAATAACAGCAAAAAAATTAAAAGAACAAAAGGCAACAGCAAAAAAATATTTATATGTATATGAAAATATATGCATATATATGCTATAGAGATCAATTTTAGTAGGAATATATTTATGTTGCAATATACTTTCTGGACACCAGGTGGCTCTAGGAGTGCTTCCCAGGCTTATACCTGTTTCCCAGCTTAGATTGTTATTGGTGATCGCTTATTTACCTGCTTGGCACTCAGTCCCAGCCCAAATGCGATTCCACAGATCTCAAAAAATCTTCACAGGCAGGTCTCACAGATTCCCCCTGAAACAGTGCCCAGGGAGGGTGGGATATCCTGGGTCTGTCCTGAGTATAGGACAACTTGCAGGTGGAACTCACCACTGAGCCTTAGGCCTTCACATACAGCCCTCTCCTGAATTTTATGACAATGGTCTCCTCCTATCTAGGAACTTTCCCCACATGGATATCTCACCAGCTGCCAAACCACAGCAGAGCCTCTCTAGACGGTACCCCACCATGGCCACCAAATTCTGCTAGGGAGCTCACACTTCACCAATCTTTCCAGCCAAAGCCTAGCTTCCCAGAAAACTGCAATCAGCTTCTGCTGCGACCTGCATGGCACCAGGCACCAGGGCCACAGTGGGCTTGCAGAAACCTGCCTGCCAGTTCCACAGCGCTGGATTATACTCTAAGTCCAGTAATCCACCACCCTGCTGCACACCCTAAACTGCCACTCCATGCCAATATCCATGCCAGGCATGATTTAGCCCACTCACTCACACCTGTTGTTCCAGGACAGCTGAGCTAAACGTCTTTCCCATCTGCCATCATTCTCTGCCTGCAAGACTGTTACTTTCTGACAGGTCAGGGAAACACAATTTGCTTTAGGACCTCAGGAGAAGAGAAATTTAACCAATTAATACAGGTATCTAGTAGCACAGATGAAACCTGGGCTCATTTTGGGCTTTAAAGTCTAACTCAAGATTCCTTATAAATGGTTCCAGTGAAGCCAATTTTAAAAGGAAGAAAAGCCTAGCTGGCTAATAATTATTCTTGCAGCACTTTATGCAAATAAGCAGACCCAGTACACTGAAAGTGCAGCTTGTTTTAGCAATTAAATTAATTCTGCTATAATTAGTTTTCAGTAAAGTTAGAAAGTAGAGAGAGAAATATGGTTCAGAAAGAAAAAATCTGTCCACCTGTTCTAGATTCCAGCCTTGTCTCCAATGGAAGCTTATGAAATGAGACATACAGTTTAAATAACATGATCTATTAAATGGGACTAAAAGACTGGCCAAAGAATATAGAATTATATACACTAGTTATATCTGGTCTAAAGCCTTATGACCCAACCAAGGTCTTCTGGTAGCTACACTGGAAATGTTTGTGAGTATTAAACACTATTTGCTGTGTCTATATAGTGTTGCTGCCACCCAGCCCCCCTGATCAATGAAGCAGAGGCAGCACCGCAGATGGAATGATTGATTTGAAAGGGAGTGGCTGACACTCCCTCAGGCATTTCAGCAAATTTATTTCTTCCAACAAGGCTTACATAGGCACATAACTCAATCAACAAGCACATGACTTAATCTTATAACTTAATCAGTAAACATATGACTTAAACCTGGCCCAGGCCTTTTACTGCCTGGTACTTCCAGGTCTATGGATAAATCGGACTAACTGATAACCACTTATTATGTAAAACTATCCTTATCGGCTAATGTTTAACTGGCTTAACTGATAACTACTTTACCAAAGTTATTCTTAAGCTAAGTAATAATCCTTTAACCGACCATTTGGAGGCAGTTATTCGTCTTAAGGGAGTAGCCTGGAAAATCCCACCAGGACTTTTCCTTTCTAACTCACGAAAGACTTTAAACTTGCCTTCACAAAATGGGAGACTGATTGACCTTACAAGGGCACAGATGACTGTGCCCTTATAATATAGATACCTTAGAAGAAATTGGAACCTGAATAAGAATTTCCCAGTAAGTGGTATGGCTGGAACATGACCTCATAAGTAGTCCCACATCTAACTGATATTCAGAATATTCACTTGAATTGCCCAGAACTTTGGTTCAGTTTTGTAAGGATTCTTAACATTAATACTATCCTAAATGTTGTGCAAAGACTGTAAATAAGAATACTAATATTCTCATCATGCGAACATTACTTTTCAATTTCAGAACATGTAGATATTTTTGGTGACTACTCAATGATTTCATTCTCTCACCCTGGACCCAACCTTGACTTCATCTCTGTCAGTCTAGGGAAGCCAGAAAGCCACAAACATATGCAAGGTGGCTGAGGTTATGCAGAAGCCAGAGGAAAGACCTGAGGATGCCTATGAAATGCTGTATAAAACATACAGACTGGCCAAACCACTGTATGAAGCCACAAATGGGGGAGAGAAAGGGCCAATGGAGTAGAAATCTGACAAACAAATACCTGAGAGGCTAAAGAAAACTGCAGGCAGCCCTGGTGCTAGGTCACCCTGACCTATTGAACCAAGTCTTTTGAACTGTATGTATCAGAGAGAAATAGAATAGCTGGGGGAGTGTTTATTCACAATGTAGAATCCTTGGCAAGACCAGTTGCTTATCTCTCTAAGAAAATTGACAGGGTGTCAAAGGGTGACACCCATGCCTAAGAACACTTGCAGCCATTGCCATGCTGGTGCAACATGCTGACAAGTTGACTTTGGAACGAAAGTTAAGAGTCTGGCACTATATGTAGTTGTCACTCTCATGAACCCCAAAGGGCACAGCTGGTTGACCAACTCATGCCTCAGCAAATATCAATGCTTCCAGTGTAAAAATTCAAGATTGTTTATAAAGGTTACATGCATGAGACCCCACACGTTGGTCCAGAAAAAAGAAAATTAGGAAGCTTCTTGAGAGACACTTCTATATTCCCCTATCAGACACCCTTGTCAAGAAAGTCAGCCAGCATCGTGTGACCTGCAGCCAACATGATGCTAAACAGAGACCATCTCTGCCACGTGAAATTCAGTCCCATAGGGCAGCCCCTTTTAAAGATGTGCAAGTGGACTATACTGAGTTATCCAGATGTGGAAGAAACTGTTTTGGTGTGCATGTACTTGGGATATGTGGAAGCCTTTCCCACCAGGGGAAGAGAGCTCATGAAGTAATAAGAGTGGTGCCCAGAAAAAATCATCCCATGGTTTAGGTTGCCACTCCAGATTGAGTCTGACAACAGGCTGGCCTTTGTAACAAAGATAGTGCAAATGACAGCCAAAGCCTTGAATATGACCTAGAAACTACATGAGGCCTATGGGCCTCAAAGCTCAGGCAAGGTAGAATGCATAAAAAGAACCATAAAACTAGGAATCAAGAAACTCTTCCAGGAAGAAAAGTTTAGCTGGGTATAGGCCTTGGCACTGGTCTTTTTCAATTTTAGATGTACCTCTTCTACAGCATCTGGGTACTTTCCTCATGAGGTAATGTATAAGAAGCCACCACCAATCCTCCACAATGACCAGAGACTCCTAAAGGAGATGAGAGAGACTGAATTTCACAGGCAGTTAGTAGCCTTAGAAAGAATCGCAAGGAAGATCCCCACTTAGGTAATTATCTGTGTTCTGTTTAATCTTTTATGTCTGTACACTTGTTCTCTCCATGGTACCAAGTCTGTGTTAAGGATCTGAACCTGGTCCTCCTCAAACCAAGGTGAAAAGGACCCACACCATCATCCTGACTACACCCACAGAAGTCAAGGTGGAAGGGATCCTTGCCTGGGTCCATCACACTGCTCCCCTAAGAAGGAAAACCAGATCTGGCTAACCCCTGCAAGGGAACTCTTGAAGTGGTCATCATGACCTGCTCCGGCCACATACCAGGAGCTGGCTGAGCAATGCATGACTGAAGCCTGAAGAAATTCCTCATGGGACTTGCCTTAATTGGAGTTTAAACTTTGGGAAAAGGGGAGAAGGAATGTGAAGGCATCCACAAAGTAACTTGCCCTCATAATCAGACCCAATACTCAATATGTGACACAGGGA
The DNA here is from genome assembly GCA_963574655.1 of Perodicticus potto. NCBI lineage: Eukaryota > Metazoa > Chordata > Mammalia > Primates > Lorisidae > Perodicticus > Perodicticus potto. The sequence goes on from CAUYRH010009065.1 coordinate 12,059, forward strand.
AAGGTGAAAACCCAAATGTATATTACAACCGTATTGTGCCCCCCACCATGATACAACTAAGACCTGGGTAGAGGATCCAAGAGGAGTCACAGTTCCAGAAATGTGAATGCTGGTCCAGACCAGGGAAATGAGATAGCTCACCCAGGTGACTCTAAAGTTTAACGTCTGCAGTGCCATGAAAAGGTGATGAAGCAGAAGGACCTGGCAAAGCAACTACAGGACAGATCAGAGATACCTCTGTGCCTTAGATTTCATAGAGAGGTCATGTAAGCTCAAATGTGAAAGGTAAAAATGTGTGATAGAAAGCACTTGAGACAGTGAAGACTACAGCAAAAGAAATATTGTGCTGAAGAAAAGAGTAGTGGAGGCTGATTGATTTGTGAGTCAGAGTAACCCCTAGAACTAATCTTGCAAATTGATAACCAAGTAGAAGTCATAGGAGACACAGTAAAGAAAAACCCAGACTTTGGCCCATGTTCTGGTGTATACTTGGAATGGTTAAAGCCCTCAAAACTTGTAGAGACACTGGTTTTCAAAATGTAGAGAATTTAAAACCCTAGTGGGAAGAGTACTAGCCATCAGCAGACTTTGTTTAATTATTCCTAGTCTCTTCCCAGTACTAGTCAAGGCCACATGCTGGATGGTTGAGACTGTTGTCAAAAAAACCCTCATCACATGTGTTCCATATGGAACACTACCAACTCCTACAGGAACAATCTGATAGTGAGACCCCAAATGAAAATACATATATATAGTCTCAAAGTGGGAAGTGAGAGAGGACACCCAGGAAAAGTGAGGTATAAGAGAACAGAGTTCATCTCAAGGAGGCCCCAAGGACACACATGCAAGGTGACTCAGCTCTTAGGAATCTGTAGAAACTTAAGTTCCTGGGACCTGGAATCTAGCACTTGCTTCTGCTTCTGTAAATGTCCACAGTTCTGTAAAAGACTGAGCTTGCTTCCCCACCTTGATTCAAACTGACCAATGAGAAAAGTACCTGTGGGCCAGAACATTAGACTGGGTGTGTAAAGGAGAAAAATGAACCAGTGGAGGGAAAGCTATTTTAGACTCTCATCTTCTGTCACTCCCCTGGCTGGAATAAAGCCCTTCCTCTTTCAAACAAGTTGTTTGAATATTCTTTCTCTCCATTGGGCTTCCTGCAACATTATGATTAAATTAATGTTAGCCTTAGTTATAACAGATGTGTGTTTGATGGGTGTCATGAGAGTAAAAAAAAAAAAAAAAAAAACAAAAAACAAAAAGGCTGCTAGTAAGGAAAAGTTGTTATACTGTTGAGTGTGTAAAATAAAATACCTATGTAAGCAGAAGCAGCAAAGGAGACCAAGGAATGAATGTCTAAACATAGCACCAGATGACATGTAAACCTAAATAAGATCTCTTAAAGAGTTGAGTTCTTATCCAACCTCTTTCCACTTGGAATGAGAGTGTCCTTCTGCCCTCTAAACATGCACATGCACAAACTGATGCAAGAGGAGAACCGAAAAGTAGCCTAAATTCTGCTCTCCATGTTGGTGTCCTGGCTCACTGCTGTGTATTCTGGAAAACAAAGCAGTTTTCCAGTGTAGATGTGAAAGATGTGTCATTTTCTCTAATTTACACAATGGTGCTGTGGTCTAGTTCTGACTGCAAAAACTAGAGACTGCTATAAAGGCCCCCAGGAATCACTAAACCCAACAGGAACCTGTGGGGAAAACAGAAATTGTGTACTAATTATTTAGAAGTTGTGTTATTGTCATATATGTTTTGTGGACAAGGACTGATGCAATGCAACCCACAAAACAAAAGTTACCAAAGAAGATGAGCACATACATGAAAAAGTTTGGAAACACCTGCTCCTATTCTTTTTTCAACAATTAAGAAAGTTAATATTTCCCTTTTGTGGTTTCCTTCCTAACAATTACAAAGACAGAGCTTGTCTTCCTTTGATAGTTGACATGAAAATTACAGGTTGGAAGGGAGATGAGTCAACAGCATTACCTCTTTGAGAGAATATCTTAGAAGCCTCACCCCTTTCACAAAGACTCACTCCAAAGACTCAGCTGGGAGAGTGTCCTTTTTCCACCATCAACAATAACAGCTCAGGACTGAGAAGAGTGGTGAGAAGAGGCAAGATTTTCTTAATTAAGTGGTAGAATAATTTTATTCTTTAGTCTTAGCTTTCTATCTCTGTTCGTAATCACTAAATACAGATGTTTCCAATGTAATAAACAATGTTATAAATGTTACAAAGTTATAAATTTATAGAATTTTTTAATTAAAAATTTTTTAATTTTTATTTATTCATATATTTATTTGCAGTTTTTGGCCAGGGCTGGGTTTGAACCCACCACTTCCAGCATATGGGGTCGACACCCTACTCCTTTGAGCCACAGGTGCTGCCAAATTTATAGAATTTTTAAAACTTTTTGTAATATCATATTTGAATTACAATTGAAGTTTACATTTTCTTATTCTACCAACTTTTTAGTTTAACTTATGGAATGTACTTAAGTGAAATTTTATAATCTATATCATAAGAAATCTAAGCTAACCTAGAAAGATTTAGTCATAAATCCATCTTATTTTAAATTTTCACCTATTTGTGAAATGTTTAATATTTGTAAACATTTAGGACTAATGTACTTTCAGTGAATGTCCAAAAATTTGTCTTATTCTGTTATGGTACTTGGCATTCTTGATTGATTCATTTCAATCAAGAAAAGGGTTATCATGACACTCTCTGAAATTATCTCCTTTTGCAATGTGCCAAATTTTGGAACAGTTAGTTACTAGATTATGTATATGGGAACATGTAATATTAACCACAAATACAAATACTTTAAATCCATTTATTATTTTATGTTATACTAATTTAAGAATGTTACATAATGCTCTGTTTTACATGTAATTTGGGTAAAAATATTTAGTAATGAAAAATAATAATATGCAAAATTTGAATGACGTAATTTTTCTTTACTAGAAAATTTATCTATATTTGCATTTATATATCGTCTTCTAAAAGTTTCACATTGATAATTTGCACACTGAGCCATATAATTTAAAATATAAAAAGTATACTTTTATTTTGTTGTTCAAATTTACATGACTAATGTGCAAATTCAGCAGAGGTTCTGTTTTCCAGTAGCTATCTCTAATTATGGAAGAAAGAGAGTAAGGGTAAATTAAACAGAAAAAAGTAAAATAATAATCATTGCCCACTTATGAGTGATGAGGGCATAAAACCCTCAAAAAATTTAAGTACACAACTTCTATGTCTGTGAACAATAGAGAAAGAAATTAAAGCATTACCTCATGCCTTCGATGCCTGCATTTTGTGAATTTGAAAAATATAATGTGAGACAGGTATACCTCAACTGTTCCTAAACTTTGCATATGAGGAAATAATGGCTGTGTTTCTCCACTTACAAGTTCAAATTTGGAATCAGCCCTCCACAATCAATATTTGACTGATTTAGTAATACTGTTATAATCACTTCAACATGATGCACACAGGGAAATGATAAAAGACTTTGGATCCCATTAGAAAAAGTAATGTGATGCTTGCTGGTATCTTCTTGGAAGGATTTGAAAAGGGATACTTCCAACAGGTTTTCTAGAGTTTTCAAAAATTGGTAGCACAGGGTTTGTGATCAAAAACCTCCAGTATTTTTCTGCTTTCTACATCTGCAGTGATAGTTCCCTGCCTGTGCTTTCCCTTAGGAGAGCTGAGATTTAAAAGGCCTGCAATTATAAATATGCTTCTTAGCAACATTATGCTTTCAGAAGCATGTACACCAAATTCAATTTCTATAGAGTGGTAAATACATTGCACTCATTTGATGACATTTGATACTTACTCTTCTAGCTTTTGTTTATATTATAAAGGTATTTTCTTTTTTATTTATTTATTTATTTAATTTTCTTTTTTTGAGACAGAGTCTCAGTATGTTGCCATCAAAGAGTGCCATGGCATCACTGCTCACAGCAATCTCTAAGTCTTGGGCTTAAGTGATTCTGTTGCCTCAGCCTCCCAAGTAGCTGAGACCACAGGCACCCAGCACAACACCTGGCTATTTTTTTTTCGTTGCAGTTGTCCTTATTGTTTAACAGGCCTGGGTTGGGTTTGAACCTGCCTGCCTCTGTGTGTGTGGCCAGTGCCCTACAACTGAGCTCTGGGTGCCAAGCCTATTTTATAAAGGTATTTTCACAAAATTAATCTTGGTGATGATGTGTGCTTATGTTATCTATTTGCCAACTGATACCCTGAGGTTTTCAACTATTGCCACCTAACCAACCACCTCAACTTGGCACCTGAAATTCTCGTAATATACTGTCAATAAAAAGTCACAGGTCTTCTATTAAGGTCTTAAATTAATGCGAGAAAATAAATGATGAAGGGGGAGCAAGGGAAGATGGCGGTGGTGACGGTCCGGTAGTTCATCACTCTCCAGTCAGCAGGTGAGAGGGAGGGAGTACTGGACCTTTCGCCGAGTGAATTGTCGGAGTGGATGAGCACTTGGCAATGCACAGCGATTTGGTGGATTGTTGTGTTTGAAATATAGTTCATAACCTCGGAAACTGCTGTAAACTGTTTCCCCCTGAATGGCGGAGGGGCAGCCGGCCCCTCCCACAGGGAGGACAGCAGGTGGCAACTCACAAAACCTAACTGGGAAAAAAATTCCACCGAAAAGTGGATCTCAGCGTTTGATGACCAGAAAGGCACACTGCTAG
>CAUYRH010009069.1:0-40617 GCA_963574655.1 Perodicticus potto
TTAGGAAACAGCTAGAAAAATCCTAATATGGTTTTCTTTTAGCATCACTGAATAAGTGCTTCTGACCTGATGCTGTTCTACCTTTGCCTATTACTGATTACACTAATCAGATTTATGTTTTCCAGAAATGTCATCAAGCCACATGCAATAATAATAGTTCCAGTCCATGAACCCCTGTATCACTCTCCCTCCGGAGAAACCCTAACTGCTCTCTTCTATCATCACCCTATTAGCAGGAAGCAGTTAGATTGAGTCTTCGCCCCTTTTCCCTAACAGCAGTTAGAGTTTCTACTTGGAGAGGGAGAATTGATGCAGGACATTTGGCGTCCTAGCCAGCTCAGTGGAGCTGGCAGACCTGCCGCCTCTTTCTTGGCGGTGTTGGTGCTGCGGCAGCCAGTTGAAGAGCCAGTGGGCTGGATGACAGGCAAGGAGGGGGACCTCCAACCCCCACCGGAGGCTCCAATAGCCATAAAGGCTGGACAACTGCCAAGGAGACACCTGTGCCTTGGTGTCTCCTTCACTTTAACTTAGGACTAAATGTGGAACCCCCATTTCCTATGCCTAGGTCAATTTCTCATGAATTTCCTAGGCCTCAATTCCATAAATGGACTGTATCCATTCACTGATACACTCGTTCACCTGGCCCCCAGCGGAAGGGACTGTATTCATTCGTTTCCTGGCCAAGGAACCCATACAACTATATATACCCCGAGACTAAAGGCCTAAAGGAGGAGACAGGGAAAGACCGGGAGAGAAAGGGAGAGAGCTTCTCTCTCCCCACTTGAATTCTCCCCCTCTACCAGGAGCTTTAGTGTTTTCTGTATTCTTTCCTGTAAATAAATTCTGTCTTACCACTGGGGGGTGTGGGGGGAAATAATGTAATGAAGAATAATAAAATACATGTATTTAAAAAAAAAAATTTCCTTGGCTTTTGACAATTTGATTACAGTGCGTCTATGTGTTGATTGCTTTAGCTGTATCCTGTTCGGAGTTTAGTGGGCTTCTTGGATGGGCACATGAATGTTTTCACCAAATGTGAGGTATTTGGGGGCATTGTTTAATCAAATATTCGTTCTGTCACTTCATTTCCCTCATTTCCTTCTAAGACTCTCCTCATGTGAATGTTAGGATGCTCGATGGTATCGCTCGTGGGACTGATACTGTTCATTTTTCTTCATTCTCATTTCCTTCTGCTTCTCAATTCACTTATTTTCAAGTTCAAATTTCTTTCTTCTGTCTGTTAAAATCTGCCATTGTGCCCCTATAGTGAATTTTACCTTTATAATACTTAATTTAACGTTTAAAAATGACAAAATTTGGCCTTCTCAAGAGAAACTATCTATTGATTGATAATTGTTTTTGTGTATTTTATGGGCACTTTATTTCTTTTATAATTCCTGTTTCTGTGCAAGACTCATTTTCTTTTTTTTTTTTGGAAAATTTAGAATTTTACAAGACACACTGTTACAGTGTCGAAAAGCAAATTCACTGCCTGTTTTGTTGCTGCTGTTTGATGTTGTTGTTATTTTCTAGTGATTTTCATTAATCAGTTCTGGGAAATCTGTATTCTTTGTTATTTGTGGTCACTGCAGCCTATACTTGGTTAATTTTGGGGAAAGCTAATGATTGGACAGAGTTTCTTTAAATGCCTCCAACGAATAAAGTAAAATTCGAATTAAAAGTTCTGAAGTTTTCTGAGTGTTAATTTTATCATGTAAAATGAAAATGGGCAATATGAATGAGAGGTTCTTAGGGAACTTCTAGATAGGTCAAAGTTTGACTAGGTTTGGGAAGAGTGATTCAAATTCTGCTCTTTTCTGTGTCTATTAAAGCTGCTTTTTAAAAAATATAGTACTACTTCACTTTCAAGATTATTTTTTAAGATTACTATGAGATGAAGAGAGAAAGACAGTAATAGTACCAGTGAAGTATCATAAAGTTCATTTGTTTTTACCAGGATTTAACCATTTTTCTTGAATAAATGCTCCTCGGGTTGTTGCAAACCTTATGTAACTATTTAGTATTCTAATATGTTGGGCTTTATATTTTTCCAGTTTTCTTATTACTTTTATAGAGAAGTATATTTTTAAAAGTTCTTAGTTTCCTCTTTGGGAAATGTTCTCTTCTGACATATTTTAAGTACTTGATACATGTTTGTTGAATAAATTAATAAATCTCTGAAGACTGCTCAGATAGTATGCCCACTTTTCTGCATTGCCTTAACCCAGATAAGTTTACTTTGACAAAATTTTAGATGTAGTGTATGAGAGTACAAAAGTTTATGCTGACTATTTGTGTCTATGTTAAGCAGTAAAATAGAAATTTGTCAATCATATAAACCATGTTATTGAGATTGCTCTGGTTTAGAACAACATATTAGGAATTTATTTTGAGTTCTTTAGTAAGTTTACTCAACTATAATCTAAAGTAAACAAGCCCCAAATTATAGATGAAGACATTAAAACATACAGGGCTTAGGTAAGTATCTTGAGTTTAAAAAATGAAGAGGAGACATTCAAAATTTGAATTCAGGTCTTTCTAACTAAAAAATTCATTGATCTTTCCACTTGCTTCCACTTCATTGTCTACTTACTTTTTATTCATTTTTTTCCTCTTTTCATCTTGTAAGCTCCTATTTTATGACAGGCACACAGCACTATATTTAGTGTTGAGTCACATGAAAAGATAAATGATATAGGGTCTTCATTTTCAGACTACTTAAAGCTCATTGGAGGAGAAAGAGATTTAGAAAAAAGTAAATGTGTTAAACAGTATTCCAATGAATAAAAAAGGACACTTTAGAATATTATTATTTTCCAAATGCTACATAAAACCCACTTTGCTGACATGAACATTTATCTTTTTAAAGCCCCCAAATCTCATTTTTACTTGCTATCTTCTTTGCTGCTAAAGGCAACAAAAAAGAAAATTGAGACCTTGAAGAACTTAAAATATTATTCTTAAAAATCATCTCCTTATAGGATGGCAGTGTGAAGAACTTACTCATACCTCCTCCCTTGATAAATAGCTTTTTAACTTTTAAATATATAAAATAATTATTTACACTCTATATATTTACTTTAGAGCATACAATAAATGGATAAACATTTACTCAATAATATCCATTAAATTTAATTAAACAGTGAGAGTCTATGTGGCATTTGAGCCACAATTTGCTTCCCCTTACACTTTTATGTGATGAAAGCTCTAATTTAGAAACTCTGTTCTAGATGAGTGAAAACAAGAAAACAGGGATTCTTCCCTCCAACTCCTAGAAGAGGACTATGGCTTCACATGGGAAGAACATTTCATTAGATATTATGCCCAGTTCCTGTGTTTCAGAAGTCCTATTCCTGGCAGGTGCATCTGAGAAGAAAAAGTCTTTCTGCCAACCCAGCTTCCATGTGTAGAAAAGGACATTCATTAGGTGTAACTTGCAAAGAATACTCTTCTTTCAATTGCTCCCAGCCCAGCCCATTTGTAGGGTGAAGATTTCACCCTGGTGAGGCAAGCTAAGAAGACTGGGAACCGTTACTTACTTTATTTAGTGCCTTCTCATACACTGAGGCCTGAAGTATGAACAGTAATTTGCCAGATGGGATAAGTCATGATACATACATAAACATGGTGGCACCTGTGTCTCAGTGGGTAGGGCACTGGCCACATATACCGAGGGTGACGGGGTTCGAACTCGGCCCTGGCCAAACTGTAACAAAAAATAGCCAGGCGTTGTGGTAGGGACCTATAGTCTCAGCTACTCAGGAGGCTGGGGCAAGAGAATTGCCTAAGCCCAGGAGTTGGAGGTTGCTGTGAGCTGTGATGCCACCGAACTCAACTGAGGGCAATAAAGTGAGACTCTGTCTCTAAAAAATAAAATAAATAAATACATACATAAAGACAAAGAGTAACATGCCTGGAGGCCTGGAAGTAAAAGAAATTGTATGATGAAACTGAGTACATGTGTGTAGGCCTGCAGCCTAGTGTGTTTTTGAGGGAGTGGCGGTTTTGTGCGGATACTAGCTAATAAGAGAAATATGAAGTTAAACCAAGACTGAATCTATTTCCTTTTTTTTTTTTTTTTTTAATAATATGTAACCTTTAGAGTTTCAAAAAAATGTCTTAATGTTCAAAGACTCACTTATGCCAAATGCCACAAATCTTTCTTCTATAAATTGCAACTATCATATTTAGTTTTGTTTCTTAGCTCCAGGTTTCTAAGACATTCCTATTGTCAGTCTCTATAGAAGGCAAAACCTGAAAAGGAAACACTCAGAAGGTCATATAACAAGAAAACAAAGAAAATCATAAAATTGACAAATACAACCTGTTAACATAAAATATGATCCACTCCTTATGAATTATCAACATGGTTTCCCTAACATTCAGATATTAAGAATAGAAACTGTTTTTTATACTTTACTGTCAATCAAATCATATATTCAATTTCCAACATGTTCAAGGAGCAAAACAATCTGTTTAATAAAAGCTATTTTAGCAAATATATGTTTACTTACATACCTACTATATTGAAAAATAAGATATTTCTGGCTTATTCACTTAATAAAAATTGCCCTCAGGCACTATTACACTGTCAGTTGAGTTATTGAACTAGTAAACATTTAGTCACTGTTGTCTGGGCCCACTTTGTAAACTGTTGTCTGAATGAACCTTGTTTTTGGAGGGAAGAGTCAATCATACTTATTTAGATTACTGCTTTGAAAGTATTATCACATTTTGGTTTTATATATTCAAATAAATAATTTTTAATCTTTCTTTTTTAAAAAGATATTTTATTGATTTGGGAAATGGTAGAAATTGATATGCAAATTATTTTAGGTATTTACTTGGGTTATTGCTGTGTTTCTTAGAAATAATACATTGACTATTTAGTAAATTTAAACAGATAATAATGCTTTTTAAGGAATAGTCAAGTTATTCATTTTTATAATTGAAATTACCATGTAGTCATTTTCTAAAGGTTAATAAGGTTAATTTACATTTTTAATTGGTTTCCCAGATAAGTCCATAGTATATATGTTGCTTGTGTAAATTTAGATTACTTTTATGCTATCATCTTGAATATGGGTTATTCTATTCAAAAACAAGCTCCACATATAGTATTGAAGTGGTATGTCCACTTCTTCTGATTTCTTTATTTTTCACATTCCCTTTTTTTAGGAAGTTTTCATATTCTCTAAGACAAGGCTTATTATTTCAAATATTCGCCCTAAAATTTAGAAATACCTGGATCTCAAAAAGAGATAAGTGATCACTTCCCAAATTATTCACCAGATCAGTAATTTATTCATTTTATTTTATTTTATTTTATTTTTGAGACAGAGTCGAGTATCAAGCTGTGACCCTGGGTAGAATGCCATGGCGTCACAGCTCACAGCAACCTCAAACTCTTGGGCTTAAGCGATTCTCTTGCCTCAGCCTTTCAAATAGCTGGGACTCCAGGTGCCCGCCACAACACCCGGCTATTTTTTGGTTGCATTTCTCATTGTTGTTTTAGCTCATCCAGTCAGGTTCTAAACCTCCAGCCTCAGTGAATGTGGCTGGCACCCTACCCACTGAGCTACAGATGCTGCCCCAGAGTGTAATTTGAACAGAACACTTTTCTTCCATAAAATATCTGGGAGACAATGCACTTTAGTATGAAAACACTAAGCTAGATGTCAGGAGACATGAGATCTTATTTCAAGTCAAGAATTATGGATTTGTTTCTTCACCTCAATGTTTTTTATTATGTTTTTATCCTCATAGGTTTTATTCACTGAAGAGATTATTCCAGCTTGTCAAAATAAATTTAGAATGGTTTAGTAGAAATATCCACAAATATCGTATCTCCTGCTAGGTTAATTTGGATACATAGATGCTGGAGCACTTTAATCTTGACCTGATTAATTATTTCTGAACTATTTTCTGCCACTCTAAGCCTTTCATTTCAGGTTTAGTTTCTCCAGTCTAATTAGACATGGACACATGAAAGCTGTGTTTGACAACTTCACTAAGTGATTTTGTTTATAAATAATTTTAAAAGACACCTTTTCTGATTTAAGTAAAAAGAAGTCTCTTGAAATGATGTTTTTAAAAAATAACTCAAGAGATGGGAAGCTCAAGATACAGGCTTAGAAAATCAGCAAGTGTATACGGAAACAAAAGTCATGCCATGGGACAAGTTCACTGAGGAGACCAGTGACATTAAGGGAGATTCAAGAAGCAGGTTGCTCTGTGTCACTGTTTTCCTTGACTTGGTACCCACTATTTCCACTTCTTCCTAAATCTATTTTGTCTGCTGCCTTCCTCACTAGCTTGTAATATGAAGTTCTGGATAGATGCACATAGGTATCTCTGGGTATCTGAAGACTTTCTGATGAAATTATGATGTCTCCAATTCTGGGAAGATTGGTGACTGGTAACAACCCTCAGCAGAGGCTCCTGAGCAGAGGAAGAAAAACTGGATAGAATCAGACTCTATGAAGCCAAAGGTGGCAAGCTGAGCCAAGAAAGAAGTTTGGCAAGCTGTAACTTCAAGGAAGAGCATTCAAGAAAACAAATTTCAGGTACAAAGTCTATCGACTAGAGGACAGGTGACCCCTCCACCAAGCAGGGGGCCTCCTGCTTGGAGGCCTTCTTAATGAGATTAAGAAGGAAATCACCAGGCACTGTGCCTGTGGCTCAAGCGGCTAAGGTGCTAGCCACGTACACCTGAGCTGATGGGTTCGAATCCAGCCTGGGCCCGCCAAACAACAACGTCGGCTGCAACCAAAAAATGGCCAGGCATGGTGGCGGGTGCCTGTTGTAAAAAAAAAAAAAAGAAGGAAATCACCAAATTTTTGGAACAAAATGATAACAAAGACACAAATTATCAAAACCTGTGCAGGTGGCACCTGTGGCTCAAGGAGAAGACGCCAGCCCCATATACCAGGGGTGGTGGGTTGAAGCCCGGCTCTGGCCCAAACTGCAAAAAACAAAAACAAAAACAGACCTGTGGGATACTGCAAAGGCAGTCCTAAGAGGGAAATTTATAGCTTTGGAAGCCTTCATCAAGAAAACAGAAAGAGAGGAAGCCAACAACTTAATGGATCATCTCAAGCAACTGGAAGAGGAAGAACATTTCAACGCCAAATGCAGCAGAAGAAAAGAAGCGATAATGAGCCATCTTCTTCTATATGTGGATATGCAGTTTTACCAACATCATTTACTGAAGAGACTGTTCTTCCCCATGTATGTTCTTGGCACCTTCGTCAAACTCAATTGATTGTAGATGTGTGGCTTTATTTCTCTGCCCCCTATCCTGTCTTATTGGTTGCTGTGTCTGTTTTTATGCTAGTACTTTGGAATATACTTTGAAGTCCAGTAGAGTGATGCCTCTAGCTTTGTTCTTTTTTGGTTAAGATTGCTTTGTGATCTGGGTCTTTTGTGGTACCATACAAATTTTAGGACTATTTGTTAAATTTCTGTTAAAAAAGATATTGAAATTTTTATAAGGATTATATTGAATCTGCAGGTGGCCTTGGGTAATATGAACGTTGAAAGGATATTAATTATTTCAATCCATTAGCATAATGAGAAATAATATGCACAGAAGATAAAATGCTGCCATGTGTTGTTTGTGTTGAATAGGTAAGAATGTTAATCTGTTTCCTCCTTCCTTAATTTGTACCCCCAAACTCAGCTCTTTTGAATTGATCTAGGGTGCAATATAAAAATAGGTCTATAATGCTTTGCATTCTGATTATAATATCATCCTATTTGTTAAAATGGCAAAATGTCTAACTTTCAGGGACAATGTATTGTCCAATGGTTGCCTTTAATCATCAGATCATAATATATGTTGTATGCATGAGTAAAAAAAGAGGTATGAGATTACTCTGAATGATACATCTCCAATAAATAATGCAATATATTTTTTCTAGGAAAGTATGAATGAAAGGAGTTGAGGGTTAAGGGACATGAAAAACAGTGGAAGATTAAACAGAGATGAAAGGGACAAAGGGACATTCTGTCTTCCTAAATCAATAAGAAATGAAGAGAGATACTGGAAGAAATCACACACACACACACACACAAAAAAAAAAAAAAAGAAAAGAAAAAGAAATTGAATTCTTTTCCTACTACCTTGTGAAAGACAGTGTGAATAAAATGCTACTGTACTCATAAATAGGCTAGATGAGTAACTGGTTCCATATAATCTGTATTTTATTAGATACATGTTAGTAAAGCAAGCCAGCCAAAGACTCAAGACCATTGCTAATGGTGGGGATGGGGAAGGGAAGACAATGATTATCCAAGTATTGAGAATAAGAAAGAGAAGTGCTGACTATTTGATATTTAGCAGTAGAGACCTGGCAAAGTTGGGAGACAGAAAAGAGGAGTAAGTTCTCAATAGGGTCACTCTGCCCCATTGTGGAAATAAAGCACCAGTGGGTTAAGTAAATAGATTTTTCAGGCTAAGGTCACTTAAAAATTTTTAAGCATTTTGACATGTAGTTGGATTTATATTTATCATATGGAATTTTCTGTTATTTTGAGATTATAATACACCTTTACAATAAAAAGCCCATTCTAATTTCAGCTCTTCCCAGAAATGCTGGGAAAAAGGAAATGTGAGAGACCAAAGGCAGCAGGAATTCTACAGAATTAATTTACTAGAGTGTTTATCAGAATTGGATGACATTTACATTAACACTATCAGAGGTTAAGGAGAGATTTCAGACTAAAATTAGAGATGATTAACACTCCAAGAATAGTGAACGAAAGACAATAATATGTGGCGTGTGTTATCCAAGAGGAGAGGCTTCAGAGTTGTAAAAGCAGGGATAGTGAGAATTCAAGAACAGATGAACCCCTGGAATCATGACTAGTCTTTATCGATGCAAACTGCCTAGGTTTGTTTTCTTATGTTACTCAGGAAACAGATATTTTTGTTTTCCTGGTATGCTTAGGTGACCATTACTACTGGTGCTCAAGCTATGATTACCAATGGATAACAGGAAAGTTCTTGTCTTTGGGAACCTCTCAATGACAACCAGATCAGCTAAAAGATAAATTATGTGGTGCACATTTGTGCTTTCTTTTGTATTAGTATCTCTGCCCCACTATCATTTGTTTGACCACAGAACATAAAACCACTCAGATCTGACTCCCTCAAATTCTCATAACCAGTTTCTTTTTATCGACACATCAAAGAATATTGCTGTTCACAGGCTGTGCCCTTGACTAAGAAGTGAAATGGTGTTCAAATTCAGTACTGAAAGTCCCCCAGACTGTATTTTGAAACTTCTTCCACTAATTAACAAACGAGAGTATTTAATTTTATGTAAAATTATTAATATCATGTCTTATTTCTTATATTCTGACAAATAATAACAATAACAGCAACAACAAAACAAATAACCAAACTTAAGAGCCAAACTGAATTTCTGTGATTTAGAGAGGACTGTCTTTATTTAATATAACATACATACAGAAAGTTAGAGCAAGTAATGTTGTCCAAAATGAATACACCTACATAATCACAACTTTGGTCAAGACAGAGAACTAACAAGTGTCCAAAAGGTATTACTCTTGAGTCTTCCAATGCCAACCACTCTTCTGATTTCTCTCAGATTAGATTTGACTAATCTTCAACCTGATTTGAATGGAATTACCAAATATTTACCTTATCATCTGGTTTATTTTCCTTGAATTTATGACTGTGAAATACATCCAAAGTTTGTTGCAATAACATGTTTGTGTTATGGTTGCATACTAGTCCGACATATGAAAATCTGAATGTACCACATTTTAATCATTTATTTTACCAATGGAGGACATTTTGGTAGTACACATTTTGAAATTATTATAGAAAATTCTTCCTGGCACATTCTTGCATGTGCATTTTGATGTACCCATATATGTACAGATGATAAACATACACCTGCTTTTAGTAGGCTTTTAGTTTTCCAAATTAACTGTACCAATATTGACTAATACTAGCAGACTGTGAAAGATGCCTTACATCATTACTTACAACTTAAATTTCAGTATTTTTTGAACTTTGTAGCTTCTTCAAACTTTCTTTGTTTACTTAATTATCTATCCATCTATCTATTTTGCTGCTAAAAAGAATTTCTAAACAATGTGGGTTCTTGTGTTTTGTTTTTTCTTTGAGACCAAGTTTCACTGAAGGGACACAGTCCTCTGCACCCTTGTAAGGTGAATCAGTCTCATTTGTGCTCCTTGAGGTACAAGGCCCTGAGAAGGAACATTTCTACCACTTGGGCTAGATGTGAGTTTGGGGGGATATTCACCCCCAGCTCACAGAAGTGGCCTTGCTGAAAAACTCAGGCCGTCAAGGAAAGAATGTGCTGGAGGGTCCAGCCAAGTCACAGCTGTGGATTAATCACCTGCCTAGGGGAGTGGGCCATTGCAGTTTTGTTCCCTACTTCAATTTACACAATAACTTTCAGTTAATCATACAGGGAAGTAGGCAAACAGAACAGACAACCCAGATAAACCCAACAATGGTTTATCTCCATTGTTGTTTATCTCCAAACAGTATATTCTTAATTTAAAAAGGTGTGTACGTGCTTTGCTGTATTAATGCAAACAAGGAATGTTAATGGCAGATTTTACTACCTTTTGTGTTCTTTATTCTTGGATATTGTTATCTGATGATTTAGGCTATATAAGAATCTTAGTAAAGATGGGTTTTTGCTGAGTGCAGTAGTGAGCCTCAGTCTTTCCTTTTCAAATCAATCATTTCATCTGCTGTGCTGCTTCTGTGTCACTGACCAAGTAGGTTAGTGGATAGCAACATTTCACTCTGTTGCTCTGGATAGAGTGCCGCAGTGTCATCGCAGCTCACAGCAATCTCAAAGTCCTGGGCTCACGTGACCCTCTTGATTCAGCCTCCAGAGTATCTGGGACTACAGACACACAACACCACTGTGCCTGGCTAATTTTTCTTTTTTTCTTTTTAGTAGGGATGGGGTCTCACTCTTGCTCAGGCTGGTCTCGAATTTCTGAGCTCAAACAACCCACCAGTCTTGGCCTCCTAGTGTGCTAGGATTATAGTTGTAAGCTACTGCACCTAGCCCTACACAATATTTTTGCAATGTGCATGAGTAGATTACTAAAGGGAATAACTCTTAAATACTGCTGGACAAAAATACAGTAGTGGTTGAATAGTAAATAATTACTACCTATCTTATGATAAACTTTGTAACCAGAAATTTACCTAGTTGACGGGTAAGAAAAAAAAAAAAAAACAGATTACAAAACTCCCCCATGGTAAGTACAGCACAGTCTGTCTCTGTTTTGTAGAAAACCAGGACCCATAAAGAGTTTAACATTTCTTTTTTTTCACTATCTGACCCTTGGTAGAGAGAGTGCTGTTGTGTCACAGTTCATAGCAACCTCAAACTCTTGGACTTAAGTGATTCTCTTTTCTCAGCCTCCCAAGTAGCTGGGACTATTGGCGTCCATCAAAATCCCTGGCTATTTTTTGTTGCGGTTGTCATAGTTGCTTAGGCCCATGTCGGGCTCGAACCTGCCAGCCTCGGTGCATGTGGCTGGTGCCGAGCAAGTTTAACATTTCTTGATGTAAGATTTAGAGAGTAATTATGTCCTTTATTGCTATTTGGAATATATAAGATTCACAAAAGCATCACATATAATTTTATAGTTAAGTCTATGACTTAGACATAAGACATAATCTACTGTTCTCTCTTCCATGAAGCCTGTTTTCCTTCCGAGATAAGGCAAATAAAGGCTATTATATTTTAACAATGAACATCTTCAGCTTTTCTAAAGTCAGGGGGAAATTTTACTTTGACTCAAATGAACAGGGAATAAGCAGATCTTGGAACAATACAGTAGTCAAAAAAAAAAAAAAATGACCTGATACATTTAGAGCTATAGCAGTTTAATATAACATTAAGCTTAGGCAGTATGGATTTACAAAAAGATAAACCAACTGTGGGTAAAACAAAGGAGCACTATTTATTTTTCTATACACAGTATCACTATATTGTAATTCACGTCTTATTTGATATCAGACCAATTAAGCTGGAGAAAAAGAAAATAACCTCCAATTTTAACTGTACACATTTGTATTCTACTTAAGGATACTACTGAAACATAATAGCACAAAGACAATCTCCTTTGAAAGAAGAGCAGTTGTAAACACTCAGACTAGTTAAGGATTATAGTTACATGTTATAGGAGTTGGAGATTAGGAGACACATTTCTCAGCTGGGCATCGATGATTAGATTCTACTTGTCAGTCGGAAATTATTTTATTTTGTGACTTTGAATCTGGAACAAGCTGCTTGGGTTCATTGCTTCATAATTTTCCATAAGTATAAAGACTTGAGAATTACTTGTTCTTCCATCCCAATGATTGATTGCAGTGCACTTTCAGAAGTGATGGCATATTAATCTTATTAGTTTTATTTTTAATGTTTCATGTCTTCTCTCTGGAATTCTTATGAAAATACTTCAACAATGCTTTCAAAGAAAGTTATGCACTAATATTCTGTAATTATCAGAAATGATAAAAGTTGCTATTCACTTTAGTGCTTGTAAAACCAATAAAAGATAAGTCATGAAAGTTCTGTATAGCCATTGTGCTCATTAAATTGAATTATGGTTCATTTCCCAAATTTTATGCTTCATAGAAATTGCTTTTCTGCCTAATCAACCCTGTCATCAACTGAGGAATTAACTTGTCCATGGATAATCTGGCTGTTGATCTGTTATAAGCATTGGGTTTCCTTCTGATAGATTAAATATTATTGATTAAAAATCTATAGATCTGCAATTATGTTTCTTACTAAGGAATTGATAACATGGGTGGTTTGACCACCTTATTATTTGGAGAGACTTCCATACAGCATTATATATAGTGTTATTTTCCTTGACAAAAGAATGATGCATTACCTACTTAATATTACACTACCAGTTTTAGAATATTCTTAACACTAAACATTTTGAAAGGTATATGTCTTGCTGCGAGAGAGAGGGAAACTAAAATGTATCATCCCTGAAGCTTGACGGGTGGTTACTGAGACAGCTCTAATCTTATTCACTATGCCTTAAATTTGTTTGAAACATAAGTAGGCCAAGAATGCAAATGTGTGATGGTTCTAGAATATTTACATAGAAATTTTCCAACTTGTCTAGAATATTTATTTACTTATCATTTAATTATGTTTTATTCTTGAGGAAGAACTAGGTTACACTGATCGCATTTGTTAGGTAAAGTCCCTTTTATAGGTGTGTCCCACCTCCAGGAGGTGTGTCACACATCGGGACCCCCCATTTCCCTCTGCTACCCTTTCCCCTCTTGCTCATTCCCCTACCCACCTCTTATATTAGCTCATCTACTGCCTTCATATTAGAATTGAATACATTGGGTTCTTGCTCCTCCGTTCCTGTGATGCTTTAAGAAGACTATGTCCCACTTCCATTCAGGTTAACGTAAAGGAAGTAAAGTCTCCATCTTTTTACTGAAATGTATTCCATGGTATAAATATGCTACCGTTTGTTAATCCATTCTTGGGTTGGTGGGCATTTAGGCTGTTTCCATATTTTGGAGATTGTAAATTAAGCTGCAAAAACAGTCTAGTGCAAATGTCCTTCTGATAAAAGGATTTTTTTCCTTCTGGGTATTTACCCAGTAATGGGATTGCAGGATCAAATGAGAGGTCTAGGTGGAGTTTTTTGAGGGTTCTTCATACTTCCTTCCAAAAAGGTTGCATTAGTTTGCAGTCCCACCAGCCCTCCTCTCTGCATCCATGCCACCATCTGCAGCTTTGAGACTTTTTGATGTGGACCATTTTCACTGGGGTTAGGTGCTATCTCAGGGTAGTTTTGATTTGCATTTATCTGATGATTAGGGATGATGAGCATTTTTTCATATGTTTGTTAGCCATTCGTCTATCATCTTTAGAGAAGGTTCTAGAAGACATAAGATGAAAATCAGATCTAGTATTCATTTCTGCAAATCACTAATAGTATTTATTTACACTTATTTAGCCCTTTTTTGTATTACTCATCTTTATTTCCCAAATGTGGAACACATTAAATGAAAACAGATCATTAATAACTGAGTGCAAAATCAATAGACAGATTTATTGATAGGTTTGCTCACAACTGGCATGTTCTAGAGTTAAAAAGAGCCACATTTCTTTCTATACAAGTGATTTCATATGATTTTCATATTTAAAAACTTTTGTATGGCTGAAAATCAACATATTACATTAAAGTAAGAGAAATATGAGTCAGATACAATTTAAAGTATCTGCAGGAGAATTATTTATTGATATCCGGCCTACCTAAGTAGGCTGAGACTTCATGAGTGCCTATTATATCCTAGATATTTTGTAGACATTATTTCATTTAATCCTCATGGCAACTGGGTATATTGTGCAAAAAGCCACTTTTTTAGGAGAAGAAGGAGAAAATTTGGCCCAATTGACAGGTGATAAGTTCCACAGACTAAGTTAAAACAAAGGGCTATTTCACTATAAACTCTTGCTTTTTTTTCTTATTTATGTAATATATTTTTAACAATAGAAATTATAGGATATAAAATAAGCAAGCAATTAATACTGATAGCATAAAATATGACTTTGTGACTGAAAGCAAGTTAATTAACTTCTCTGGGTCTCAGCATCCTCATCTGTACAATTCAGTAACAATAAAATACATTCAGTAGTAATTATAGATAAAGATTCTGGGAGGGATTAATAGTTTTTTTTTTTTTTTTTTTGAGACAGAGCCTCAAGCTGTGGCCCTGGGTAGAGTGCTGTGGCCTCACAGCTCACAGCAACCTCCAACTGTGGACTTAAGCGATTTTCTTGCCTCAGCCCCCCCAAGTAGCTGGGACTACAACAGCCCACCACAACACCCGGCTGTTTTTTGGTTGCAGTTGTCATTGTTGTTTGGCAGGCCTGGGCTCTGGTGTATGTGGCTGGGGCCTTAGCCACTTGAGCTACAGGCACCAAGCCAGGGTTTAATAATTTATCATAAGTATGATGCAGAATATTGCTTGCTATATAGTAGCTTTTATTTAACTGTTAGCAAAAGTTATTTATATAGCTTGACTCTTTTTACCCAATATCTCAATAGTAATGCCTACTTCTTTTTATTTTCTTCTACTGTCTTGCTCTTTCTTCCTTTTTTTCTTTAGAGTTGTGAAATAATCTAGCAACTTCTGCAAGTTTGCCCGGTCATTTTTTTCTTTTTTTTAATCAAAGGTAAGACAAAAGGACAGTCAGAGACTCTTTGTAAATAGCCTATGGATAGAGCTAAATTGGATGATAACAAGTTTGAAGTTCAGCGTTCCACACTGATGGAGAATCTGGGAGTGGACTGTATCCTCATCTGACAAATAAAGGTAATTATTAGCTTTAAAGTCATATGTGCTCAATTCACTCCAGTTTTTTCTCTTTCTGCCTTAAGGATCCTGAATTCTCATAAAAAAGGAAAAATAAGCCTCAAATCCAGTCAAGAGAATGCGTAAGGAATGAGACAGCAAGATATAAAAATATTTGACTGAGAAATAACAAAGGGTTGATGGACTTATTTTTGCTGTAACAAACTTGGTCAGCATGAGCGGGTAAGGGAACACCTTTTTCCCTCTAGGTTTCAAACAATAATAATATTTAAAAGAGAGTAGTTAAGGTGATTAATTGAGATTATGTAACGATAATGTGACTATTTTAATCAAGATCACCATTATTTTATTGTTACTATTATGATACACATTATAGTGTTGTTTGGGGTTTCAAAGAGATACTATTTTTAAGTCAGTACAGTACCAGGTGAAATGTAATAATGAGTTAGTCATACTTTCTGGCTTATGTTTAAATGAATGATATAATAATAATCATCTACAGTGTCAGACTAAATACTGTTTCCATATCTATCATCTCTTTCTATCATCTATCATTTATGTTTTACTCCTTGATGCCTTCAAATTAATATTTTGTATTGATTGACTTAATATTTAATAATTAAATTATGAGCGAGAATGTTAGATAAATATGTTCATCTAACATTTAGTAAAATGATCCCCAAATTCCAGAAATTGGGAGTATTCACCATGTATAGATATAAAAATATATCCAGAACTCTGCATTTCAAAATGGAAAGCCATCCTTGCTACAGGATTCTACTCTTCCTTCTGATCAGAGGTTTCTTAGGCTCTCAGCTCAGATTTGTGCCTTCTGGTTCTTTCTCATTATGTAGGTCTATGATTAAATGTCATCTTCTCTAAAGTTCAACCCCCCGGATTATTTAATGCAAAACATATCCCCTCACTCTCTGTTCATTAATTGAATTTATATTCTTTATATTATTAATATTATTAATACCTGAAATATTATCATCAATATGCTTATTTATTATCTGTTTTGCTCACTAAAAATTAGCTCCCGAGGGTTTGGTCCTTGTCTGTATTTTTTCTTTCACTTTGTCCTTAGATAGTATATGACATAAGCAAGATGAGTTAGTCATATTTGATGACTTATGTTTAAATGAATGATTTTCAGCTTTGAGACTTACGTTCAATATCATGTGTCTTAAGGCAGCTGTAAAATGTCTCTGAGTCTGTCCTAACATTTATTTTAAAAACAGGAATAATAACTACCACACAAGTGAATTCAAGCATTCATGAGATTAAATGAAGTAATGTGATCTATGGTATTTCTACTTTACCAGGTCCTCAGTAAATATTTGTTGCTGTGCTCACATAAATGATTTATTTAATAAAACAATTCAATGAGGTAGGCAATATTATTTTTTAAACACGTACATACGCACATTTATGCACACATTCAGGAAGTGAAGAAATTAAGGCTAAAACAAAGCAAGTTAAGTCTTGATAATCTACGGCCAAAAAGTGATTGCATCTCAATTAAGACTTACATACTATTAATTTGAATGGCTTAATTGCTTGCTGAGGTGTGCGAAGACTATAGATTCTGTTTACTCACAAACTGGAGAAGGTAGTGGGTGATACAAATGACCGTGGAACTCTCCTAAACTCACCAGTTAATTTCGCTCTGATGGGCAATAGTCATTAAGCAGAATGGATTTTAAGCAATGACCTAGGAATCAAAGGCAGTGTGTAACCTATAACAAATCTTTTGAGCCATCTAGCCTGACAACCATTTTTAAACCTTTTTTTTAAGTCACTATGTCATAAACTAACATTCTGGAAATTGTAGAGGAGAATAATTTAGAGTGTTTAGAAGCTTCAAAACTTCAAATTTTACTTTAATTACTAGAGAAGGGCAATGGTAACTTAGTAAAATCCAATTACTTTTTATTTTCAGGCTAGGCATTAGAGAGGGGGGAGTTGTAGAGAGGAAATGGTTTATTTGCGTCTTCCCTGCAACTACAAGTTTCCCCTTTCATATCTAATGCTTCTCTGCGTACTTTTCAGTGCTACTCATATCTTCACACTTTGATACAATTTAGCATGTAAGGACTTGTGTGAGGAAGAAAATGATGCTGCGACCTTCCCTCTTTTCTCGGGAAACCCCGCAGATAAATTGTAACTGATCAATTCCTGTTGAAGTGAATAGATGGCCTAGTTTTGCTGCAATATTCAAGTTTTTTCCCTTTCAGTCAACTCCCAGTGTCCCTGTGATTTATCTACCTCTGCTAAATTTGGCATTCATGTTCTTTTTACCAGTGGCATGGAATTTTAATTAGCTTTTGATGAAATGTGTAAGGATATTTTCTAAAGTTGGAATGGAGAAAAATTACATTTTTTTCTACCTCTACATGTCAAGATTTCTGCAAGCTAGTGAAAGCTAAAAGGTATTAATAGTATGTGCATTTGTAACTAAAGATATATAGGGTTCAAAGTGTGACAGTCCCTAGGTTATAGTCTGCAAAATTGTAAATTCTTATAGGTTTCTAAGTATAATACAATGTGCTGAGAAAGAACAGAATGCCTATTTATCATTATTTTTTGCCATTTCCCCTTAAAATCATTTGAAACATACAGAAAAATTGCAAGAATTAACAAGAGAACTTCTGAATATTCTTTATGCAGATTTATTAATTTTTAATATTTTTGTCATAGGCTTTATAATTCTCTCAATAAAATAATGTAATAGCATTATAAACCCAAATACTTTGGCATGCATTTTTTAAAGACCAGGTTGTTTGATTATATTGATATACCCACTGTATCCACATACATTTGTCAATTTCAAGAAATTGAATGTTAATACACTTCTTTTTACTTTACATCGAATATTCCAATTTTTAAAATTGTCCCAATGATTTGCTTTATGGTTACGTATTTTCCAGAATTAGATATAGTCTAGGATCACAAATTTTATTTAGCTGTCATGTCTATTCAGTTTTCTTTAGCCTGAAGTAGTTCCTCATATTTTGTTTGTCTTTTATGTCATTTATATTTCTATAGAATTCAACCATTTATTTTATAGAATGGTCTTCAACTTGGGAATTTCTGACATTTCTCCCTGAATAGACTCAAGCTATAAATTTTGGACAGAGGCACTCTATAAGTGATGTATCCTTTTCACAGTATCATATTTGGTAGCATATGATTTGTATTTTCCTCCTCTTGGTTACGTTGATTTTGATTTCTTGATGTTTTATCTATTGCTGCATGACAAGACAGTTAATAGCTTAAAGCACACATACCCATTTACTCTATGATAGCTTCTTTGGGTCAAGAGTCTGGGCAAGGTCCAGGTGTGTTGGTTTAACCTTAAAGTTCCAATTCCAGCTACTCAGAAGACATATGGGTAGATCAATTGAGGCCAGGAGTTCAAGGTTGGCCTGGGCTGCATAAATAGATCCCTGCTATAAAAACAAACAAAAAAAGTATGGACATGTCTCAAGTGAGTCTCTGTTTTATGATCTTACGCTGTGTAATTAAGGTGTTAATCAAGGCTGTGCTATCAAGCAATAAATGGACTCCCTGCCCAATGCACGTAGAAGTCAATCCTTTAGCACTGGTCTTTAAGGAAAGAAAAAAGCTTTATTGCAAGTTGACCAGCAAGAAAACAGTAGGAAATGCTAAAATCTGTCTCTCAGAGGTAGGGACTAGATTGGGTTTTATAAGCATAGGGTAATGAGGTGTGATCTCATTGGGGCTTTCCTTAAGAGATGCCAGGATTCAATCTGATTGGATCCTGGATCCTGCCATGTGATGCGTGCCCCTTAATTCAGTCTCCACTCCTCAGATTGGTCCAAGTACTTAAAGATCAGCTTATGGTTACACTTTATTCATCTAGGCAGTCTCAGGTTTTGTGACTTTGAATGTGGGGGTCCTTGGCAACTGACAAACAACTCACAGCTTTGTTACATGAAAGTTGAGCCAGATTGGTCTGGTGTTGTGAAGAGAGGGCTGCAAGACAGAAGAGCCCTCATAGCCTGGGGAACATTTAGAGAAGGAACCCCCAACTGCTTCTCCTCTATTCCCAAAACAGCTGTTTTCCTTTCTTCCTGTTCCCTCTGCCAGAAGTCACGTAGCCCTTTCTTTGTCTAGTTAACTATGAGGAGATCCTTGAGATCTCTCCCTTCTTTCTGCTTGTCATATGCTAACAAAGTTAAATAGTAACCACTAAGTCACATAGTTCTTCCTTTGTTTTGTTAACTATGCTGGGATCCTTGAGATCTTTCCCTTCTTGCTTCTTGTCTTATGTTAATGAAGTTGAGTAGAAACAATTAACAAGATGGTTTGTCTTTGTTAAAGTTATTTACATTTTCCTATTGCACCATAAGACCAAAACTGTGTCTTTCATTTAATGCTATTTCCCTATATTCTCTATGCTACCTCCCCCTGGACAACCCTGTAAAGATACTATAAAATAAAGCTGATTATGAGCTTTGGTGCTGGCTGTGGCCATCAGCTCAGTCAGTCCTCCCGGTCCCATCCTTTGTTTCTGTATCTTCTCTTGTGCCATATTTTCCTCATTCCCCACCAATTCCACTCTGGTTTGCTCCCCTTCACCACACTGGTTCACAACATGGTGTGGTTATACATGCAGTATCGTTTCAAGACTCAGCTACACAATGATCTACCTTAAAGCTTGCACAGTTATTGGCAGAATTCAGTCCTTTTCAAGTTTAAGACTGAGGGCTTTAGTTTCTTGCCAGCTGAAGATCTGAGACATTTCTCAACTCCATGTAGCTCTCAATAGGGCAGCAAATAATATAGCAACTTGCTTCATTTTTATTCTTCTTTTTAATAATTCTTTGTGGCTATTCTAGGTTCTTTATTTATTTATTTATTTATTTTTGAGACAGAGCCTCAAGCTGTCACCCTGGATAGAGTGCTGTGGCATCACAGCTCACAGCAACCTCCAATTCCTGGGCCCAAGCAAGTCTCTTGCCTCCACCTCCCAAGTAGCTGGGACTACAGGCGCCCGCCGCAACGCCCGGCCATTTTTTGGTTGCAGCCGTCATTGCTGTTTGGCGGGCCCAGGCTGGATTCGAACCTGCCAGCTCAGGTGTACGTGGCTGGTGCCTTAGCCCGTTGAGCCACAGGCACCAAACCAATTCTAGGTTCTTTAATAGCCACATGAATTATAATATAAACTTGTTGATTTGCATGCACGTGTACACACACACAGGCCTAATTGAACTTTTGTTTAATCTAGAAGACAGTTTGTCGAGAACTGCCATCTTAACAACATGCATTTTGAATCTTTTGATTAGAGGACCCGACTGGTAAGTTTCTCCATTTATTTAGGTATTTAGTTTCTCTTAACAAGATTTTATGGTTTTTAGTGTACTGATCTTGTATTTTGTTGATTTATCTGTCTTTTATATTTCATATTTTTGTTGATGATTTTTATTTTAACCTCAATTTTCAATTTTCATTGCTGTATGTGGATGAATGAAACTGTATTTCTATCACTCACCTTATACAAAAATCAACTTAAGATGTATTAAATATTTAAATATGGGATCTGAAATTATAAAACTAATACAATAAAACCTAGGGAAAACTCTTCTGGACATTGTTCTAAGCAAATAATTTATAAGAAAGATCTCAAAAGCACAGGCAACAAAAACAATAGACAAATGGAACTTAATTAAACCAAAGAGCTTCTGCAAACAAAAGAGGTAACCAGCAGAGGGGACAGACAAGCTCCAGACAAGGAGTAAATATTTACAAACTATGCTTCCAATAGGAAACAAATATCCATGATTTACAGAAATCTAAAGAAGTCAAATGACTCAACAAAAACTACAACGAATCCCAACA
This sequence comes from Perodicticus potto, assembly GCA_963574655.1. NCBI lineage: Eukaryota > Metazoa > Chordata > Mammalia > Primates > Lorisidae > Perodicticus > Perodicticus potto. The sequence goes on from CAUYRH010009069.1 coordinate 21,257, forward strand.
AATTCACTATCATTATTTTTGGAAGTTCTCCAATTTTGTACTTCCTTTTTCTATTTGATACTATTTAACAAAAACTTCTTTTTTTTTTTTTTTGCCTTTTTAGTTAATTTAAATTTTGACAAAACATTTTAATTTCTAGTTTATTACATTATAATCAGGAGGATTCGTCTGTAATTGTTCTACTTTTTTTTTTAAGAGACAGAATCTTACTTTATCACCCTGGTTAGAGTGCTCTGGTATCACAGTTCACAGCAACCTCCAACTCCTGGGCTTAGGTAATTCTTTTGCCTCAGCCTTCCAAGTAGGTGAGACTACAGGCATCTGCCACAATTTCCAGCTATTTTTTGTTGCAGTTTGGCAGGGGTTGGTTTTGAACGGACCACCCTTGGTAAATGGGGCTGGCGCCCTACTCACTGAGCCACAGGCACCGCCCTGTAATTTTTCGACTATATGGAGTTTATTGATGATTTTCTTTGTGACCTATTTATGCTAAGTTTATATAAGTGTTTCATGTACACGTTTAGATACTCAAAGAAGCTCAAATGCTACTGCAAACTGCACAGGTGACGGATTTAGGTTGTGGGGACTGTATAAGAATCTAAGGCTGATGATCTGAGGTGGAACGGAGGTGATGATGTTAGCGCTGGGTAGTGATTGTAAATACAGATTATCGTGTTAGCAGAGAGGTCTGACTGCACAGAGATGACAATGAATCAACTGCTTGCAGATTCCTTTGAAAATCCTCCCCAACCCTGTCCATGGAAAAAGTGTGTTCCATGAAATTTGTCCCTGTTACCAGAAAGGCTGGGGACCGCTGCTGTAGTTGGTTACTGTGAGTCAATTTTCCCAAGTCCATGTGTGTTGTCTTCTATCATGAGAAAATGTTTCTTGGATTAAATTTACATATTTTTTGCTTCTTTTTTTTCTTTTCTTTTTTTTGGATCATGCAATTGTTTGTGTGGGACCTTTTTTGCCCATGTTACATCCCATGATTTTTGTTCCAACTGTTTTTAGGATCTTATATTTATTCTTCTGGCTTTTTCTTATATGTCTTCAAAGACCCTTACCAAATTATTGTTGAAATACATACCTTCTTGGGTAACTTGATAACTTATATTTCATTGTGAAGATGGAATTCACTCTGATTTTTTTCTTTAGTTCAGTCAACTCTCATTATAATTTATCCTGCCTTATTAAATTGTTGATCCAAATTCATTTTTAATTTTGGAACTTTTGTATTCCATTTTTGTTTGATATTTGTTGATGCCTGTTTAAGACTTTAGAGTGTTGTGTTACAATTGCTTTCCATTTTGAAGTTCTTTTGTTGTGGAAGATTTTAATCAGCTGATTTTTATGATTTCTGTACTTAATCCAGTAGCTTTGTACAGAGTTAGTCTGCATTTTTCCAGAATGAGGGTATTTCACAAAGTTTTTGTAGTTAAAGAGGACACATTTTGCTCTATTTAGTAAATGCTTCTTACATGATTCAATTGTTAAAAGTGGTGCTTTGGAATTCTTCCAGTTTTTCCTCAGTTTGGCAGAGCTTACTTTTCCCCTGTCAATGTATTCTTTCTCATTCTTTCATGTCTCCCAGGGGCATCACTCTTCCTCACATTAGAAGCAGTGACTCTGAGGGAGTCACCTATGGTCCCCACTCCTTTTATGTGCTATGAACCACAAAGTCCCAGACACGTGTCCAATATGTGGAAGTTAGTTTTAGACTTTCCCTTTCTGTGGGAGATACTGTCTCTTCTTTGTCTAAGTCCTCCATCCCCCTCTCCTGTTTTACAGACTTTCTTTAAGATTCCCCTCCCTCATTCTTTGTACTAACAGGATCATCTTCCTTATTCTTTACATCCATAGGAAGTGCTGTTGATGTTTTGTGTTTCTCTGTAAATAATTTTAATTGTGAAGATCTCTACCTCCTAGTATTGCTAAGTTGTGATGCATTTGCATTTTATTTTACATTTCTTTTGTTTTATTATATGCATATTATGCATATCTGGGAAAACCCAACGAGAAATTCAGATTCGGGAAACTGCTGTTAGCATAGTACAACTCTATTTATTCAGCAGTGCTAAATGGTGAGATAACGTTATCATCATAAAAACATATATAAGCTACTATGATTGATGATATTCCTTGTTCCAAATACTATTATAAAAACTTTTCATATTTTTTTGCTTAATTCTTATACTATTCCAAGATAAACATCATTTATCTTTTCATTGTAAAGATGAGTAAACTAAGTTTCTGATGGTAGATGACAGAGCTGATATTTCAATGAAATTTTATTTTTTTTCAGTCTTTGCTCCTTTTACAATATCTCAAGGTATAGATTTAGTACTCAGTTTTGCTATGTAAATGTTTTGAGCAAGTTTCAAAAATTATCTCAGTTTCTGTGCTTTTTGAAAATAATTGTACAGCAGGTGAATATTTTATATCTCAATAAAATATCCCAACAAAAAAGAAAATAATAGTTAAGATATAAATACTAACTTTCATATCATTGGTTGTGGAAAGGATTAAAGTGGTAGAAATCACCTGCTTTGTTGTATGCTAAATCTGAAGCACGTAAGGAATAGCAGCTTTCTGTGACTCAACCTGCAGATATAAACTATAATGCAGTGAGTTGTGCCATAGGCTGAGCACTGAGGTAAATGTGATGTGTCCATTGTCTGCGGTAGGTTCAGCCAAAGCTTTTGGAAAAAACACATCAATCAGAATCAAGGACAAAGGCAGGGAGACTATTAGAACAAGTAACCTAAGTGCAAGGGTGGGCTTAGGAGGTGTTATTACAACAGGAAACCTAGGAAAATTAAGCAAGTATGAGGATTGCAAATAGGAGGAAGAAGCTTTAGTCTAATTTCAGCCTTTGTGTGACAAAAGGCTGGCAGTTAACGATCAGATCATCGACTTTTGTTCCAATATTGGGGAATGACTACAAATTTCTCCTCTTTTATTTTTCAATTTAATCAGATAAAATTCATTGCTTCTGTGAAGGGATCTCATAGGTTTCTGGGATTTCATTTAATATGTTCACAATTATAAAAATTCAAGGCTGAGTACACATCACATGTTAAAAATCCATGAGTGACATTTGGTCCAATGTGATTTGTATTCACTTTAAGTTAGTTGGTCAAAATCAAAGCTATAAAATTAGAGAGCTACTTTTGACAGTTCAATTTTAAAGTGACACCATGTCCACCTTTCACAGTAAATGCTAGGCTAGCATTGGGTACTGTGAATTTGTAGCAATTCAGTTGTATAGTCCAGTTTCTAATTTAAAAATAAAAAAGAAACTTTTAAGAGGAGATTATGAGAAAGTAAGGTTTTAAAAGTTAAAACGTAATGAATTTTTCAAATCTCACATTAATAAGTCCAGTGAGCTTTTAAATACATATTGTCTATGTTCCTACACACGCTCATTTTGATTATTCTAATTAAATGCAGTTAAACCGAATAATGTGTATAGCTAGGCACCATCTGCCAATTCCTTATGTTGATTCACAACTTATTAATGTTTCTTGAATAAAATCCAGAACCAGCTATAGTAAAAAGAATACTAAAGTCAGTAAAACTAGAGTCATATCCTGGCATTGGGTTTTCTTCTTCTTTAATGAAAAAGACAATTTTCTAAATCTCTCTGACTTTTTACTTCTTATTTGAAATACAGTAGCTCCTCCATAGTTGACCACGTCCCTACACTGACCACTCCTTAAGTTGACCTGATTTTCATAGACTAGACATGCACCACATGTACTCAATGGAAGTTCCTTATGTTAACCACTTCTGTAAGTCGACAAGTTTGTGATCGTTCCTTGGGTAGTCAACTTACAGAGGTTCCTCTGTCATAATAATAACACGAATCCCATGTTATTGTGAGAATCAAAGTACCGACCTTGAAATCTGATAAAGCAATTTTTAAATCAAAATATAGCATTTTATTTAATGCACAATTCTATCAAGGTATTTAAATGTATTGACTTATAGTTTTAGAAGTTTTTATTTCTAAATATTATGGAGGTACAAATGTCTTTGGTTACGTGTATTATTATTTATTTTTATGTTTAATCAGGGTTATAAGTGTGCCCATCACCCTGATAGTGTTAATCATACTTGTTAGCTTAAAATGTAACATGTTGGCAAGAAGAAGATTCTATATTAAACTTACATACAAACATTCTATGTTAATCTCTCATTAAAACACTGCAGACTCAAATTCAAGAATGACTTATGGAACAAAGTTTCTCCCCCCACCCCACTTGAGCTGCACTGTTTTGCTTCCCTCTTTGCACACATGTGCTCATTCTACTTTAATAGCTTGTGCATGTGGTGTTTCTTTTTCCATTCTCTAGATACTTCCTTTATTGCAATAGTCTTCAGTTCCATCTAAATTGTTACAAAGGACTTAATTCATCCTCTTTATGGCTGATGCAATAAACACTCAACTGCAGGTATCTTTTTAATGAAATGACTTCTTTTTCTTGGATAAATATCCAAGAAAGGGATTGCTGGCTTACATGGCAAGTCTACTTTTAGTTCTTTCTTTAGAAATATCTATACAGATTTCCATAGAGGTTGTAAATACTAATTTGCAGTCCCACTAATAGTGTATAAGTATACTTTTCTCTCTATATCTACACCATCTATTGTTTTTGTACTTTTAATAAAAGTCATCCTAACAAGAGTACAGTGATATCTCATTGTGGTTTTAATTGGCATTTTCCTGATGATTAGAGAAGTCAAGCATTTTTTTCATATGTTTATTAGACATCTGTGTAATTACAAAAAGTCTATGGGCTGAATTGAGAACCACCTCAGGTTCAAATGTTGGAGTCTCAACTTCCAATACCTCAAATACCTAATTGAATTTGGAAGTGGTGTCTTTGAAAAAAAGGTGATTGAGTTACAATGGTGCATTTAGCATGGAGCCCTAATCCAATGTGACTGTTGTCCCAGTAAGAAAGAGAGACACTAGTGTCTCATTTTTGCAGAGTAACAAGCATGTGAAAAGGCAGCAGTCAGGTGCCATCTGCAGGCTCAGGAGAGAAGCTGCAGAGGAACCCAGTCTTGCTGCCATCATGTTCTTGGACTTCCAGCCTTCGGAACTGTGATAATATAAGTTTTGTTTCTTTCAGCAACCCAGTCTGAGAGAGTTTGTTAAGGCAGAACTTCAAATTAATAAGATGTCTTGTTATTCTTACATTGATTTTTACACGCTGGAACAACATGGCACAGAACAAACAACAAAGAACAGAGACATAGTTCTAAGACAATAATTGTGTCTTTACTGATATAAAAGCGTTATTCACGTTGGTAATATCAATACTGCCTGAGGCAGGCTTACCTTTGGTCCAACTTCCCAGAAAAATCCCTGTGAGTAAATTTTCATTAAAAGTTGTGTCAAAGAGCAAATCGAGACAGCACTGTAAGAAAATGTTCTTGCTTTAGCCAAACGTTGACATAACATAACGTTCACGTGTTCACATGTGGACCTGGGAAAGAATGAATGGGAAGAAAGCTGTCAGAAACAAGCAACAAATTCACTTCTCATTTATTTTGCTTCTACTCTTCACCTGTTTGGAATTATGTGAGTGATTACAGCATACAACAAGGTGTAAAGGCCAGTGCCCTCTTTTGGAGATTTATTTGTTCACTCTAATGATTTTGCAGCATCTGCTTAACCCTAGATTTCCTGTTCCCCTTACCTCTTAAGGACTGTTTCACTATTTCAGAAGCTGTGGGACTTTAAGTTCCAACAGGTTAAAAGCATTGCTAGGTAAAATCAGTCATTGCCTTTTTCCTCTATTTGGTTCCTCCATAAAATATCTAGTACTTTTCCTAATAAGAGCTCATAATACTCATCTTATATATATAATATATGTAGCATACATCTCTAATACATTTAAACAGCTTGAATAGCCATTGAAAGGTATCCATTTTGATACACAGAGTGATTTCTTTGCATTTTTGTTTATTTTAAATTTTCCTAAAATTACAAACTTCAGAAATAACATGAAACCATTTGTTTCTAAAAACCAAAGCTTAAAATGTAACACATATTTGGCATGAAGTAGATTCTGTTTAAATTTACATCAAAAAATTATATTTTTATCTCTCATTAAAACATTGCACACTCAAATTCAAGAATGACTTTGAGGAACAAAGTTCCATAGTCCACATCATACACGTACACACACACACCCCACCTTTGCCACACTCCACATAAGTCCTTTATTTATTTTATTGCCATATCTTATGTCTCAACTGTCAAATGTCAACATCTTTTTATCTCCTGTTTTACTTTGCTTTATATACCATCAACAATATTTATTATCATCAATTCTTAAACTTCGGATTTTATGTCTTCTAAGCCTGTTACCTGAATATTGAATAGCACTTTCCTTTTAATCTTATAATTCTTTAATGCCCTAAAAACAACTACTAATGTTTTTGTTTGTTTTATAATATAGTTAAAACAAAGATGATTTGAACAAACATTGAGCACTGAAGGAGCTCATAAAACCATATAGTCATGGCTGTATCAACACGGGTAAGCTGGGGCTCTGTGTCTGTGTGGGTTCAGTACAGTGGGTTTTGAAACATATTAATCTCAGCTGAAACTTGGCTCAGCTGAACTGTATTTTGAAGAATTTGCATCCTCGCCTCTTTAGTTCTAAGTACACATTAACAAAAAAGAAAGTAAAGAGAAAGAAAAAAGAAAAAGTTAAAGAAAGAAGAAAATCATGTTAGGTTTGAATAAGTGAAGCAGAAGGGACTAGACTTGGAATGTATCATTTTTGGAGGCAGTGAGATGTGCCCATAGCTTCCAGTTCATCCTAGGTCTTACCTACTCCATGTTCAGTTTTTCTTACCAACTTTTGGCCCTGGTGGCCAATAGCAACTTGAAATCTGTGTTCAAATGCTTGGCTGTGAAAATATGAAGGTTTTTATGAAAACATCCCAGCTTCTTAAAGAATCATGTAACCACAAAATTGCTAAAGTAGTGACAATAACAGCATGAAAGAAAATGAAGTATATACTGAGTTAATTCTAGTTACAATGAAGAATTTCAAGAAATAAGGAAAACAGTTTAAGGCTTTTAATTCTCCTCAGACATTGTTAAGGGTCTAGAGGTGTCTATGATTGCTCTAAACAAAACCATTTTCTGTTGTGGCCACAAACCTGGCTTTATCACAACTGAACAAACTGTCTTCTTTTGTAGGAAAGTTTTCTGATGACTCTCTGGCTTCAGTTGTCTACTAACCATGTTGGGTTACAATAGCCACCCAACTCCCTTTTCAGAGCATATATTTTCCTAAATTCCGTACTATTCCCTCAAGCTGCCCAGAAAATAACACTTATCTCTATCTCCCAACTCTGCAGTAATGGTCCTTCAAGGGACATAACTTTTGGTTCTAATCTAATACTATCAACTGCCACAAATGCTGAAAACGACAAACCCCTCAAGCCTATAAGTAGGTTCTATTCTACTATTCCTTCTTTTAATTGGGCATACAACCTCTCCACTATTCCTGAATATGCCCCATACTTACCTTTGTTGGCTGGAATAACTTTAGCTTCTACTAATGAAGACATAAAACACTTTGGAGACTGCCTCATCATGTCTTATTTGAATATATATTTCTCTAAATCCCCCCAAATGAACTCATTTTCCCTGTGGATCAAATTTCTAATTATGCCCATCCTAGCCAATTGGATAGGAACTTGTATTCTGCCACACCTGCTTCTTAACCTTACTCCTGTCAATGATACGATTCTTCTTCCCATTTATTCCTTATACCACCAAACCAAGAGTGATGCTTTTGTTATCCCTGCCATAATTAGAGTATAGCTGGCTTACTTAATTTGGTCTTTTTAACACAAAAACTATCTTTAGAACGAAACCAATTAGTCATAGAATCAGCCCAATGAATATTACAGCAACAAATAAACTCCCTGGCAGGGTTTACCTTACAAAATAGACAAGTTCTTGATCTCTTAACTACTGACTAGTCAAGGAGACACATATGCCATTCTGTGGGAAGATTTTTATTTCTTTGTCAACCAGTCAGAGAAAATACAAACTTATCTTGGAAACATTCTCAAAGTGCTAATACGCTACCTGAGCGGGGAATTTCTGGCAGATGTGACTGGGAGACTTTAAACTTAATGCGTGGTCCTAGTTCTCTTGGTTAGCACCTCTCCTATGTTCACTAGAAATTCTAATTTTAGCTCTCATTTTCAGCTAAGAATTCTCTATTTGGTAACTTCACATAAAACTGAATTAACCCTAGCTCCTTCTCTCCAGTAAAACAACCATTGTGCCTCTAACCACCTTTCAAGAACATTCATCTTCAACTCCTCCCTATTAATGATTCAAATGAACTCTCTGAATAAGAACATCTCAACTACCATTTCCACTTGGAAATAGTTACATAAGAGAGAGCCTGGCTTCTGAGTTCATTTAAATAAAAAATTTTAACTTTAATTAGAAAAAGGGGGGAAATGAAAGGATGGACTTGCTAAAATTATCAGAAAACTATCAATAGCAGAAAAACTACCTAACTCACATTTTCTCAGTAAGGGCGAAGATCACTCATGTGAGCTTTCCATCTCTCTCCCTTTCTCCCTTGGTGAGAGGCACTCATGGGAGCTGTTTTCAAAAATATCTCTGAAAGGAGCCAGAAAGAAAATAATAAATAATAATAATAAGTTAGAAAGGAAATGTAACTCTTTATTTTGGGAATAAAGAATTTGGAAATGCTTTTGGAATCTGTTTTACAGCCTCAAAGAGTTCCTGGACAGGAGCAGAGGTGTGAGCTTCAGGCCTCAATACCTATCCCAAGGGCCTAATCAATGACAGGACCACAGTCATCAGTGATAAGCTTAATTTCAAAGGGAAGGACACTGCTTCTGTTATCAGTCTACCACTAAAAAAGAGAAGATACTGATATAACAGTTCACTATACCCTGTTAATTGGGCTACAGTCCCAAATCTTACAATATGTAAATAAAAAGCCTGAGCAGCTCTTTCTCTCAGCCAATAGTATCTCCCTCCATTTCACTGTGTGAGCCCTTTTTCCATCTTGAAAGATCAAAATAAACTTTTTCTTCTTTCTATCCTAATATTTGCCTGGAGAAATCTGTCCTAAATCCCCCATCCACTGACTCTCACCCTCACCCTCATATTTTTTACTGTGGCCACACAACTGACTTTCACACAACTGAACTCAAATTCTAATCACCAACATTTACAGGTTGTTAGATAATTCCATAAATTACATTCACAGTCGTGGAGACAATAATTTTAAAGTTAAGGCACTAACAGGTTAGGGCCACCTGACTTTTGTTATGGAATCATTGGGCAATTTAAAAGTGCTGAGAACTGGGCAGCACCTGTGGCTCGGTGGGTAGGGTGCTGGCCCCATATACTGAGGGTGGTGGGTTCAAACTCGGCCCCAGCCAAACTACAACAAAAAAAATTAGCCCGGTGTTGTGGTGAGCACCTGTAGTCCTAGCTACTGGGGAGCCTGAGGCAAGAGAATCGCCTAAGCCCAGGAGTTGGGGTTACTGTGAGCTATGAAGCCACGACACTCTACCCAGGGCAATAAAGTGAGACTTTGCCTTCACCCAAAAAAAAAAAAAAAAAAAAAAAAGGGTTGAGAACTCAGACTTTTCACACCATGTTAATCCTCCTTTGCAGTTATAAATAATCTTTTTTCTACATGGGAGAAGGCTAATCTTTCCTTGAATGAAGACAGGAAATGGCTTTTGCTAAGTAATTTGTCCCCTGTGGGATGCTGATTTTCCTGGTCAGCACTTCCTGCATCAACTCTTTGCTTCTAAGCTGAAATAAAGTGTTAGAAAACACTGACACATATGATAATGTGGAAAATGAAAAGTATACCTAATGGAATTGAGGATTTGGGTAAAGAAATATTCAGGTAGAATTTTCAATATGCCAACTGGTTTCCATTAGGTATCTATTTACTGTTCTATTCCAAAAGGATGCCTGTAATGGGTTTTTGAGAGATCTCAGAAAGATTTGGGATGGTACCTTTATGAGGTAGACCCAATTTTTCTAAAGATTTTATGGGCATGCCTTCAGACTTACTCTTCTAGGCAAGAGAGCTTCTAAAAATCCTTAGAGTGTTATCTCTTAGCATCTTAATCCTCTGCCCAAGGTAGAGAGAGACCAGTCTGATAGAGATTTATAGGTCTGGCTTCTTTCTAATGGAGTGCATTATACTTTGATACATAGAATCTCCACAGAATTTTGAAAGAAAGGCATACATCCAAGGTACAAAGTTCAAAAAACAGAAAGATTTTTGAGATTATAACATCACACAGGCAGGCACCAGCCTAAGAAAACTCATTTAGAGGTAAAAATGGAATATATTTTTTTCATGTGTGGAAAATGGAAGCGTTTACAGCCCAACTGGCAAGGCTTTGTTGAGGAGAACCAGGGAACAAATCTGGAGCCTAATTAATGGATCAGTAATAATTGTCACTCTTGCTAGATTTTTGCATTGCTATGGACCAAGAACTCCTTTATGCCCCCTATTTTGACATCCCACTTTTTTTGTCATTGTTATTATTTATTCCATTCTCCTGTACTTGTTTCACAATTTTATGTTATGTGTATGTAGGACAGATAAGTTTACTTTAAAGGGTTTCAGGTCAGGAGGAGGTCTGCCTACCTACAGAATGGTGTCTACACTGTGGCCTCATTTAAAGGAAGATGTACTACTGTTGGGCAGAACATAAATTAACACAGTCATTATGAAAAATGGTACAGAGGTTTCTCAAAAAGCTAAACACAGAACTATATGATACAGCCATCCCACTTCTGGGTTCATACCCAAAGGAAATGACATCACTATGTTGAGGAGATACCTGCACTCCCTTGTAGATTTCAGCATTATTCTCAGAAGCCAAGGTGTGGAATCAACCTACATGCCCATGAACAAATAAGTGGGTCTGTTGTGTGTGTGTGTGTGTGTGTGCATGCATACACACACGATGGAATACTATTTAGTCTTCAAAAGGATTAAAATGGAAGAAAATTCTGTCATTTGTGATAAGTTGGCTGAACCCGAAAAACATTATGCAAAATGAAATAAGCTAGGCATAAAAAGACTAAAACTGCATTATCTCACTTATATGTGAAAACTAAAATTTTGAACTGATAAAGGTAAACAGAGGCAAACAAATCAGCAAAAAACAAATGAACAAAAAAATCTCACAAATAATTCCATTAAAAAAGGTGGTTTCTGTGGCTCAAAGGAGTAGGGCGCCAGCCCCCTATGCCGGAGGTGGCAGGTTCAAACCCAACCCTGGCTAAAAAAAAAAAAAAAAAAAAAAAAATTGGCAAACATGAACAAATATTTTTCACAACAAGATGTACAAATGGATAATAAAAATATGAAAAATGGCTCAACATCACCAATTATCAAGTAAATGCAAATTAAAACCAAGAGGAGATACCACCTCGTTCCATCAGAATCGCCATTCTTAAAAAGTCAATAAGCAATAGATGTTGACACTGATGTGGTAAAAGGAACACTGATAAACTGTTGATGGTAATGTAAATTTGTATAAGTTCTATAGAAAACTGGGGATTTCTCAAAGAACTGAGAGTAGATCTACCATTCAACCCAGCAATCCCACTAATGACTATCTAACCAAAGGGGGGAAAAAAAGTATTTATATCAAAAAGACACCTTCAGTCATGGAAACAGAAAACTTTTTAACAAAAAAATTCACAAGTGCAGAGATGTTAAATTAACCTAAGTGTCCATTGACTAATGAGTGGATAAAGAAAATGTGACACACACACATACGCCATGAATTACTATTCAGCCAGACAGAATGAAATAATGTGTTTTGCAGCAACATGGATGGAACTGGAGGCCATTATCCTAAGTAAAATAACTCAGGAAAAGAAAAATAAATGCCAGATGTTCTCACTTGTAAAGGGGAGCTAAGCTATGGGTAGGCATGGCCATATAATGCAGTGGCCCCCAAAGTTTTTGACACCAAGGCCAGTCTCATGGAAGATGATTTTTTCACAGAACTAGGGGATGCTTTCAGGATGATTCAAGCCCATTACATCATTACAGCTACACTTTAGATCATCAGGGATCAGATTCTTATAAGGAACTAGGGCTTAGATCTCTTGCATGTGGAGTTTACAGTAGGGCTCAAGCTCCCATGCTTATCTCACAAAAGTTGAAGCTCAGGAGGTGATGTGAGTGATAGGGAGCAGACGCAAAAAAAAAAATAATAGTAAAGAAAGAAGGAAAGGAATGTTTACCATTTAATTAGGGACTAGATTTTTCAATGATTTTCCTGATTAGAACTCCGTAACATCTTTTCTACATATTGTATAGAGTTTGATGTTTCTTTAAAATCCAACATTATTTAATGTTTAATATTTAAAGATAATGACACTTACAAAGTTATCTAGATAGAGAAATGATCTAGATTTTTACAGTTGTTTTCCTTAATCGTTTTCTAAAATTAATACCATAAGATTTTTAAAAACCTATTTTTATTAAACATTTCACTCAACTTTAATAGGAAGCATTTATTTTTTTCACATGCACATTTTACTTATCACTTATTAATTAAACTTGCTTATTAACTTATTTAAGTTACTTATTAACTTATTAATTAAACTATATAATTATATTGATGAATATAATTTAAAAAATTTTATTATATGAACAAATTTACCTAATTCTAGTATTTTTAAAAGTTAACTAGTAAACATGAATGTCTTATTTAATGGAACGTAAGCCATTATCCATGAGTGCTCAGTGTTCAGTATATATGAACTGAAGTTGGATACTTCATGGGAAGTGGTCTCCATGTGAAGTAGCTGATAGTATTAGAACCTATTTTTGGTGTGGATCTGTTAGGAGAATTATACACTGTGAATCCCAAGCTCTTTTTTCTGTTTATGGTTCATCAGGTGCATAGTGTTGAAAGAATGCAGAGTTAAATATGTGTAACATTCAGTTACTAAATAAACATATAAACTCAATATAGTATAAAAACCAATTGGAGAGTGGCTCCTGTGGCTCAAAGGAGTAGGGTGCAGGGCCATATATGTCAGAGGTGGTGGGTTCAAACCCAACCCCGGCCAAAAACTGCAAAAAAAAAAAAAAAATATATATATATATATATATGGCTTCATTAATTGTTATTTTTAAACTTTATATTTTTAAATTGTATAAATAATGTCATATGAAATGTGTAAAATATAAATGCATGGTTTCACAACTCTAAAGTGAAACCTATATAATCATTAACTGGGTTGAGAAATTACTATCACAATTTTACCTAATCACAATGCCTCCCACCCCACAAAAGTAACCACTGTCCTCATCCTCATTTATTTTCTTTATATTTTCGTTTACTTTTCAGAACTTTTTATAACAACTTCTAATGTTTAATTAATATTGTTTACTTTTTCCTATTTTTTCATTTATAAATCTGGAATCAGTGTTATCTTTCTGTTTAATCATTAGGTATGTTAGATGTATCCAGGGTTGCCCGTGATACACTATGTCGTCCTGTACCTTCTTGGCATTCTCTTTAGAATATGTATCTACTTAAGGACTGTTATTCTCACATACAAGGCTGTGGTCTAAGTATGAAGCAACAGGTATCACCACCAACATTGGGTTTTATTAGTCTCTTTAAATATGTTCAAACAGATATAAGGAGACATATGGATTAAGTAAAATAAACTTTAAGACACTCTCTGATTGTCCTCACCTTCTCATTTCAATTATTGTTCACTAAGCTTCTTAAATTTAAATAAAATTTCTTGACATTCACAGCTATATTTTATTCAGTAATGAAACATTGAATAATAATATTATGCGCCTTTAAATATTTAAATAAGCAATATAATATCTAGCAATGAAAAAATCATTAACATAACTGTGGTATTAATGCAACTGTCTTTATTATGTTCAGTTGTACTCACATCTCAAATTATTTTGAAGATTTTACTCTTTAACCAACAGCGTGCAAGTATACATGCTAAAAGCAAAACAAATGTTTACCTTTGCTTTGGTAGAAATTTATAAATGTTTAATTGTAGATATAATCCTAATTCTTAATTAATATTGGTAATTCCTATAATACAGTATTTATTAGTTTCCCATTTAAAATTATTTACAAATGTCAGGTTTTTATAAATATGCAAAATTATTGTGAATTATTTAATACACCATATTTACTTCAGGGTTTTATAAACCAAGCTGGAATTTAATCTTTACTTAATTACAAAATATTTAAATGCTCTCATTTTATTGTTGTGATAAACATTTATAATTCTGAGTTTAAGACACATCAGACTCCCACATGGATTACTCAAAATTTATTTCAGAGAGGAAATTTTCGTTTAAAATGAATACAAACTACTGAAAATTTTGAAGTATTCTATGTTCATCACTGTTTACTATTTTTGCAAGCAGAAGGACTGTTTAATTAATAGGCTACCTGTGTAGCATATAGCAACCAGATTCACATATTGACTCAAGTTATCCAAATGAAAAAGAAAACATTTATCAAAATTTGTCTCTAAGGTATTTAGCCAAATTCTTTATATCTTGATAACTCGTTACGAATTTATAAGATGAAACTGGAAGTTTTGGGGATTGTAGCTGCAGCTATTTAGCATTAATTGCTTTAATTCTGCAATCAGAAATTGATATGAACTTAGTAATTTAATTTAAAAATGCCTTCTAATTATTCCCCAAATAGCTTAATGTAGTATAAAACTGGTAATTTTAACACATTTAATTTCAAAACTAAAGTACTCAAGAACTTTAAAATCATTTTGCTTTCACTTCACCCTTAGAACTAATTCTCAAAATACATTACAAACCAGCCTCTGCATTTTTCAAGAAGAAAGATAAAATACTGTCTAATCGGTTGTTTTTAAAAAATTATAGTAATTACTTCAAAAGAAAATGCCTCCATAGCAAAAAATGTTTTAAATAATTGCACCTGAATAATAGATTATTATTTTTACTAAAGTCAAGAAATATGAATTATTTTGCAGTGTTAAATCACATTGCTATATTTAAGTAGTCATTAGTATTTTACGTATTTATTGGTTTGTGAAAGTAAGCTAAAATTGTGGTTAATTATCACCACATTGCACAAGTACACACCTGAGCAAAAATGGATGCACTAGAGTATATTTACATGAGTCAAATTATATCATAATTTAACTCAACAAGAGGAAATTGCATGAAAAAATGGCATACTTAAATAGAAATAAGTTTGAGAAAAATTATACACAGGATTAAAATAAATCAGACTTTTAACAGTTTTAGTATTGTTCCTTTTTTATAGCAGATTATTCTAATTATATATGTTATTAAAGAGGAAAGTTGTTTATGACATATTGCTAATTCAAAAATTGAGTTTAACAAAACCAGAGAAGCATGTTAAGTATTATCCTAATTCAGGAATATGTTAATACGTTTTAAGGTATGGATAGAAAAATTCTAAATTACAGACACTACAGGGTTAACAATAGGCATTTCTGTAATGCAATTTTATCTTTGTAAGTTTCTGCATTGTAGATTTGTTAATAAATAAAGTATTAGCTTTATAATAAAAACAAAGCTAATTTAATGTTTTAATTAGTAGGATACATTTTTTAATTATAATTTCTCATGTGTTAATTCAAACAATATTAGGCCTATCAGACACATAAAAACAATGTTCTTTAGGCAAAGAAATGTAATTGCTAATAATGGCTTCAGTTTCACTTGCTTTCAGATTTTATTAAAGGACGTTTAAAAAATTTTGAATCTGCATTCTCAATACTATCCATAAAATTTCTTCTTTTTAAAATTTACTGTATTTACATGTTCATTCTGAATTATTTTCATCTTTTCCTTCCACATGACTGATTCAGTTTTGTGATTAGATATCTTTTGGTGTTGTGAGACAAAGTAAATTTCTTACATTTAATTTGTAAAATAAGTTTGCTGAAATATCCCTTTGTTTTCCAGTATAAATCTATTCTATAGGGAGAGGCTGGAGATGGTTCTACTAACTCACAAAGATTCTACACATTTTAAATTTTGTTGGTTTTATCTAAGAAAATAAAAAATGCCATATTTATTGGGTTTTACAAATGTATGTGAATTTCTATGGTAAATATATATATATTTAGTAAACCTAAATTCTCATGGTAGCCATGTGGAAAACACATTGTAGCAAATACAGCCTTGAAGTAAGGAGTTATATTTCATAGGGAGAAAATAATATAAAGCCATTATCCTTGAAGTAAAATGCAATAAGACAGTTTCTGGCAAATGTGTTGCCAGAAAATTTAATTTTGGGTGAGAAATCGTAAATCATACAATGCCCTAAACAGAATCTCACTTCATCTGGATTGCCTTTATGATAAACATTTCTAGATGAGTATTTATCTTCCACATATCTGATCCAGTATTTCTGTTTGCTATGATGTGTTTTCTTTAAAAGCATTTGTGGCAAACATCACGTAAATATTCTCCGTGAGTATTGTTAAAACTTTTCACCCATGGTCTCACCTATAATTTTAGCCAAAACTTAATGATTTAAGTTGAAATAATCTAACTTTTATATTTGCCTTAATGTTGATTTTAACTTTATTAGTCTCTCTTTAAGTTTCTTGCAACCCCACTTATATAATAATAGTCATTCTTTCATTTTTATTTCAACAGTTAGTTTATCATTTCATTCCATTCTCGTCTTTGAGCTTCTGCTTCTATCTGAAAGAAGGCACATCTTTTTGGAATCTGTTGAAGATAGAAAGTTTCATGGACTTTTCTTGTTGAAGCTACAATATGCTTTAAAAGTATGCTTTGCATTAAGACTTTAAGATATTTTTTATTTCCCATTGATGCAAATTTTAATGTTCTATTTTTATTATGTTTACTTTTTTTGTCTTTTTTTTGAACAGACATCAATTATATTTAGTGTTTGGCAGCATGCAAGGGTATGAGCTGATTTTTTAGCCTCCCAGAGGCATTTAAGTTTCATTCAGAGATCTACAATTAAGAGCAGATTAACTCACATTGCTTATTCTTCAAATCCAGTTCAGAGTGAATCTTTTTTATAAAGGACAGCTTTGTTACCTGCTATTAGCAAGTTCAAAATTTCTGACAGTCTGAAATGATTATCAGACTACTTTTAGATTTCTCTATTCTTTTGGGATCTTGTCTGCCTTTTCCCCTATTAAACCCTTTAACAAAATAAATATATTTTGCATAATTTAACTATTAATATGTCAGTTTTGATTTCTGGTAGCTGCATTGCCTTAGTCAATGTGGGTTGACACAGGATGATGGCTAAGTTTTCTTAAGAAGCACCATGAGCTTCAGTCAGTATGTTGAGGTCCTGTACATTGCCTGTTCTGCTCAGAACTTGAATCATGATGCAGGAAGGGTTAAGGATCAGGTGAACATAAGTATTACGTTTTTGAGATCTTTAAAGTATGACAGTGGAGCTTTAATAGGGATTGCATTAAAATTGTATATTGCTTTGGGTATTATGGACATTTTAATAATGTTGATTCTTCCCAGCCATGATCATGGAATGTTTTTCCATTTGTTAACATTTTTAGCTATTTCTTTTCTTAGAGTTTCATAGTTTGTCTATAGAGATTTTTCATGTCCTTTGTTAGGTAAACTCTCAAATATTTCATCTTCTTTGGCACTACTTGGAACACAATGGAGTCCTTAACTGTTTCTTCAGCAAGACTATTTTTGGTGTATATATATAAAGGCTATAGGTTTATGAGTGTTGATTTTGTAACCTGAGATGCTGCTGTATTCCTTGGTCACTCTAAGAGTTTTGTAGTAGAATCCCTGGTGTTTTCCAGATATGTAATCATATTATCTGTGAAGAGTGAAGTTTGATCTCTTCTGACCCTATGTGGATATCCTTGATTGCCTTTTCTTGCTTAATTGCGATGGCTAAGACTTCCATTACAATGTTAAAAAGCAGTGGAGACAATGGGCAACCTTGCCTCGTTCTTGATCTGAGTAGAAATGACTTCAATTTAATTCCATTCAATACAATATCGGCTGTGGGTTTGCTGGAGATGGCCTCTGTCCATTTAAGAAATGTCCCTTCTATACCCATTTTCTTAAGTGTTCTGGATCATGAAAGAATGCTGGATATTATCAAAAGCTTTTTCTGCATCAATTGGGAGAATCATATGGTCTTTGTTTTTTAATTTGTTTATGTGCTAAATTATATTTATAGATTTATGTATATTGAGCCAGTCTTGAGACCCTGGGATAAAATGCACTTGGTCATGGTGTATAATTTGTTCGATGTGTTGCTGGATTTGTGGGATTCTGTTTGTTAGGATCTTGTTGAATGTTTTTGCATCAATATCCATTAGTGATATTCATCTATAATTTTCTTTCCTGGTTTGGGGATTGATGTTTGCTTCATAGAATGTGTTGGGTAGTATTCCTTCTTTTTCTATATTTTGGAAAAGGTTGAATAATATAGGTACTAGTACCTCTTTAAAGGTTTGGTAAAATTCTGATGTGAAGCCATCTAGTCCTGGGCTTTTCTTTTTAGGGAGATTTTGTACAGTTGATGCTATTTCAGCACTTGATACAGGCCTGTTCACATTTCCACTTCATTCTGGCTAAGTATAGGAAGGTGGTGTACATCCAAGTATTGGTCTATTTCCTTCAGATTTTTGTATTTCTGAGAATAGTGTCCTGTAATACTCATTAAGGATTTTTTTTTAATTTCTGAGGAGTCTCTTGTTATTTCCTCTTTATTATTTCTGATTAATGAAATCAGAGATTTTACTCTTTATTACTGGCTAGGTTAGCCAAAGGTGTATCTATTTTATTGACCCTTTTAAAAACCCAACTTTTTGATTTATTGATCTGTTGTATAATCCTTTTATTTTCAATTTCATTTAATTCTGCTCTAATTTTGGTTATTTCTTTTCTTCTGCTGGGTTTAGGATTGGAATGTTCTTCTTTTTCCAGTTGCTTGAGATGTCCCATTAAGTTGTTAACTTCCTCCCTTTCTGTTTTCTTGAGGAAGGCTTGCAGTGCTATAAATTTCCCTCTTAGTACTGCCTTTGCAGTATCCCAGAGGTTCTGATAATTCATGTCTTCATTGTCATTTGTTCCAAAAATTTGGTAATTTCATTCTTAATCTCGTCTGTGACCCATCTATCTTTCAGCTTAAGGTTATTTAGCTTTCATGTTTTTGTATGACTTTTCAGATTCCTGTTATTGTTGAGTTCAACTTTTATTCCATGGTGGTCCGAGAAGATGCAAGGAATAATTTCTATT
>CAUYRH010009071.1:0-28761 GCA_963574655.1 Perodicticus potto
TAATGCAATCATGGGGTACAATGTGCTAGTTTTATATAAAATTTGAAATATTTTCATTGAACTGGTTAACATAGCCTTCATGGCATTTTCTTAGTTATTGTGTTCAGACATTTATATTCTGCATTTAGTAAGTTTCACCTGTACCCTTCTAAGATGCACCGTAGGTGTGGTCCCAGTAATTACCTTCCCTTCACCCAGCCTCCTCCCTCCCTCCCCTCCCTTGCCGCTTTCCCCATATTCTCATGCTTTCATATGAAAGCTATTAATTAGTTTCATAGTAGGGCTGAGTACATTGGATACTTTTTCTTCCATTTCTTGAGATACTTTGCTAAGAAGAATATGGTCCAGGTGGCACCTGTGGCTCAGTGAGTAGGGCACCAGCCCCATATACCGAGGGTGGTGGGCTCAAGCCCAGCCCCAGCCAAACTGCAACAAAAAAATAGCTGGGCATTCTGGCAGGCGCCTGTAGTCCCAGCTACTTAGGAGGCTGAGGCAAGAGAATCACCTACGCCCAAGAGCTGGAGGTTGCTGTGAGCTGTGATGTCACAGCACTCTACTATGGGCGACAAAGTGAGACTCTGTCTCTAAAAAAAAAACAAAAATAATAATAATAATAATAATGATAATAATAATAATAATAATGATATGTTCCAGCTCCATCCATGTAAACATGAAAGTGGTAAAGGATCCATCTTTCTTTAAGGCTGCATAATATTCCATGGTGTACATATACCACAATTTATTAATCCATTCATGGGTTGATGGGCACTTGGGGCATGGATGTGGAGAAAAGGGAACACTTCTACATTGCTGGAAAGAATGCAAACTAATAGACTCCTTTTAGAAAGATGTTTGGAGAATACTTAGAGATCTAAAAATAGACCTGCCATTAGATCCTATAATTCCTCTACTAGTTATATATCCAGAAGACCAAAAATTACATTATAACATCTTTTAACTCAATCTTCAAATCTTCAAATTGACACAGAGTTGCATTTTCTTTCCTTTTTTTTTTTTTTTTGCAGTTTTTGGCCAGGCCCAGGTTTGAACCCACCACTTCCAGTATATGGGGCCAGTGCCCTACTCCTTTGAGCCACAGGCGCCACCCAGAGTTGCATTTTCTTAATCTTCATTTTCAACCAAACTCAAGGGGACAAAATACACTGGTGAAGTTTTCCCTGTGCCCAATGCTTTGGTGAGATCCCCTCACCACATCTCATGGCTGCACCCCCAAGAAGTGGACAAGGAGAACCCAACATTGTCCCCCAGAGAGTTGATCACTGTACACAACCTCCCCTGAACGTCCAGTCAGGTGCTCAGCTTCTGTGTCTGCCAAGTCTTTCCTCAGCATTATTCACCCTACAGTCACAATGACCCTGTGGGGAAGTGTAGGCAACAGGATTGGGCCCCTTTTACAGACGAGGAAGCCGGTGTAGACAGCAAGAGGTCACCTGTACACCACCTGTAGAGAACAGGGGTTTACACTGGGTTTACACTGTCTCCACCTGCACGTAACAACATGCTGACCATCACCAGGGTGTGAGGGGCTGAAGAAGGACCAGACTGCCACACCCTCAGGTCTTGGGCCCAACACAGGTCCTGAGGACTCCTGGGCCCTCATCACTCTGCAAGGTCACACGAGCTGAGATGACCCTGGGAACCCCAAAGGTCAGCAAAGGCCTCCGCTCAAGCAAGATTGATACAGCCCCATCCATCCAAGTCCACCGGTTCACAGAGAGAGGCAGATGGCCCCAGAAATGTGCCTTACCCTGTAGGCCCTCTGGAGAATTTGACCCCTCTGCCTGCACAAACTAGCCCTCACCAGATGCAGATAGGAAGGGAGTTACCCTGGGTGGAGCCTCCACAATCACGGAAAAGCCAAAGACTTCACCAAGTTAAAAAAATGCAGATGTAACTCTGGGGTGGAGAGATGGCCGGAACCATGCAGGAACATCTGTTCGAGAAGAGGAGCGGACGGGCTGAAGTGGGCAGCTCTGGGCGCTTTGGAACCAGCAAGCCACAATCCAAATCTGGCTCTCCGATCTCCCCACTCTCTTTCTTCCAGGTTCAGGCCTGGCTCCAGGTCACTGAACCCCTTATTTTGTGTTAGTCCCCCCATTAAGGATGATGACAATACACTCACAGAGTTCCCTTCCCGGTAATAGCAACCCACCAACACCTCCTAGGAGCCGGCCAGGGTGCACGTGTGCTCAGCTTGCCTCCAAAGACCTGGAGGCTTCCACCGGGCTCCAGCCAGCTCCCTAACCCAGCTCTCTAACACCCTGCCCCTTGAGCATCTGGTCTCCCCATATACTGGGTCATAATCTCAGAGAAGTCTCAAATCCCGGAGCTTAGCACTGGGGCTTCAGAATGCCTTTAACAAGAACTAAACTTACAAAATAGCTTTCAGGATGCAGGACACGCCATTCACTGAGCACCTAGTCGGTGCAGCCACTGAAGTGGGTGCTTTATGTTCACCCTTGTAAGGCCACACACACACACACAGAGCTCTGGGAGATGGGGATTACTGCCCTGTGTACTAGGAAGGACACAGAAATTCAATTCCTGGGCCAAGAAAAACAAAGTGAAAGAATTGGCAAAGTGAAATTAGGTTCACAGCTAGTCTGCCCACCTCCAAAGCACACATTGTTTCCAGTTGTTCATTCCCTCCCTCCTACAGTCATTCATTCATTCTTCGAACTCACATTTAACATTGAGGAAACCTGATGCAGTAAGACCCAACCTTTGCCCCAGTGGAATGTGCACATCACTGGAGAGTCACACCTTTCCACACTTGCATTTCAGGTCTCACCTGGACCCCTCAGAAGGGTTTCAAGGTGCACCTGCAGCCAGAGATGAAGTTGTCCAGGGGGAGCACATAACTTACTCACTCTAGGAGACCCAAGGCCCTTAAACCCAGGACAATCACAAGAGTTGGATGTCCTAGAAGACCAACAGGAAAGAGGACAGGGCCTCAGGACCAAGGCAAGAGACAAAGGGATTAACCCGGGAATAAAAGAAACTTTCCAAGATCCATCAAGAAGAAACGAGAGAGAGAAATGCAAGACCGCTAGCCTGTTAAGGAATGGAGAGGAACAGAAATTAATGATGACTCCAAAATAGCCAAGAGACTAAACTCATTTTCTAAATCTGTCCTTAACAAGAAAAATGGAAAAGAAGAGATGTGAACAAATGGGAAGTAATGAAGCCTTAGGGAAGTGAGGGGAGAAAGAAAAGAAAATCTACTGAGAATAATCAAGGATGGAAAATATGAGCACATCGTCTAATCCCCCAAGGCTAGGAGACTCTCGGCCCAGAGGCCAGAATGTTTACTCAGCGTTAGACTTGAGTTTTTAAAGGCAAAAGCTGACAAGGTTATAAGAAAACTCTTAAAAGTTCAGTCCAGGGGATTCTAAAGAACGGAGATACCTGAAAACAGGAAGAACACAGTCTCCAAGGTGAATTTAGGGTCTTTAACTATGAGAATTGCAAGATAAATCTCACATACACGCAGTGGCCCAGCGAGTGTAGCAGGTGGTCACGTTGTCAGGGTCACTTGGGCTCTGCCCCAGGTGGATCAGAGCATCATCCACAAAACAAAGCAAACAGAAAGAAATGATCAGGGAGGACACGAGTCATCTCAGAACCACAGGGACTAGGGAGGAGAAACTCAAGTGGGTAAGAAAAAGCAAATTCGATTTAGGAAGTTTGCCACCTGCCTCGCTGGGGAACATAGAGTAATTCTTTCATGGGGCCCCCAGAGAGGCAGTCCCCCAAGAGACAAACGCTATGAGCCGACTGTGAATTTGCTTTCTTTAGAAGTAGCGGATAAAGGAGTAGAAGCTAAGAAATTCCAGCTGAAAGTCCAGAGCTTGAGGGAGTCTGCAGTACATGACACAGTTTGGGTTCAATAAGAGCACAAAGGATCCATTTAAAACAAAATAAAAAAGTCTCTGTGTGGTGTCATCAGTGTGTCATCAGATGCCACAGGGGCTGGGATAAGGGCAGAATGCAGAAACTGGGCACATCTACAGAAATAACAGGGCTTGGCTAGACTAGGAGGTGTTAGATGTTGAAGTCACATGCACAGGGACAAAATCCTGGGACATCAGAGCAGAGCCTTCGAATTTATCTAATCTGGCTTGCATCCCCTCGTTTCCCACCTCCCATGCCCAGGTCTGGTAATGAGGTGTGCCACCTACGGTCATGATCCTGCCTAAGACGGGGTCCAAAGACAGCAGGGCTGGGGTACAGAAGGCAACCGGGAGGGGCTCGAGGTCAGCTGCTCCTGTGTCTGCTGGATCTTTAGACTAGGGCCCCTTCTCTTTGCTGAACACCCACTCTGTGTGATCATCTGCCAGTGGCCCTCCTGAGTGCCAGCCAATAGGCTAAGGGCCACTGCCCACTAGCCTAGACCTGGCAACCAGGTGCAAAGCAGGACTTGGTTTCAGGCACCCTCTTAGTGGTCTCCCATGATCCTCCCCTGCAGAGCCCCCCACTCTGAGGAGGGCTGCTCTGAAGCTTAGTGCCTTCCCCTCCTCCCCCACTAGTTTCCTGAGAACTGACAACAGCCCAGGCTGTCCTGAGTTGCCACAGCCAACAGATGTGGAGTGGAGTGACCAAAGGACAGGCTGTGGGCTCCGAAGGAGGCAACCTGTGCTTGGCTCCTGGCTCTGTGTAACTTTGGACAAGTCATTTAGCCTCTCTGCATCTCAAGTTTTTCATCTATAAAATGGGGACAATTGTGTCCACTTGCTATTATGAGCATAAAATAACATATTTAAAAAGTGCATAGGTGAATGCCAGGCATATAGTAAGTGTGTCATTTATGTTATGTCCCTGGAATTCACTGTATTAGAATGCCTGCCCCCACAGGAAGGTGGCTTGGGGAGTGAAATGGTGTGGGTAAAGCCAAAATAAATTGATGACAGCTTTCCTCTGGCCCCAGCCCTCAGTGGCCCCAGCTGACTTCCAGCTGCAACCTTTCTTCCAAGAAGAATTTCCTAAAAAGGAAGGTCAGGATTGGGCCATTTATACCATTGCCTGATTTTAAAGATGTGGAAACAAATTAAACAGGTTAAGTAGTGTATCCAAGGTCACAGCACAATGCAAAGAGCCAAAGCCATGTATGTACAAGGTGTGGTCACCCAGCACTGTTGCAGCCAGACAGCACCTCCGGCAGCTGACAGCCACCCACACGAGCCACTCCCCACACTTGTGGAGGACCAGAGTCCAGCATCTTCTCCTCTGCCACCACCTAGACACACCACCGCATGTATCCTGATGCACTGGATCCATGTACACCCTACTCCATCGACAACTGACTCCATTTTCCTTGGCAATTTTTTCAGTTTACCTTCTGGCCAGACTGGATGGGATGGGACCATGACATGTGTCTAAACAGCTGGAGGAGGAAGTCCAGGGGGGGAAATGGTTGTACACATCTCATGGAGAGTGGCAACCTGTGCCATAAGCAGACCATCCACCAAGCCACACCCACACCTTCTCCAAAGTCCAACCCAAATGTCACCTGCTCCACAAGGCTGCCCAGTCACTCCCACCCGCCTCTCGTCAG
This sequence comes from Perodicticus potto, assembly GCA_963574655.1. NCBI lineage: Eukaryota > Metazoa > Chordata > Mammalia > Primates > Lorisidae > Perodicticus > Perodicticus potto. The sequence continues at coordinate 5,576 of CAUYRH010009071.1, forward strand.
TAGTAGCCCCATGCAGAGTCTGCCAGTGGCCTCTCCACTGCCTGGTGCTGGGGCACCCTGCAGAATGTCAACTAACCCTCTGTGCACCATGTCAAAGGGGTGAGCTATGTTACCAGCACCCCACAAACACTAATAAAGAACCACCGTGTACTTACCCTTTACTTCTCTATGCGTTTAAGGTAGAGGAGGCTCTAAGCTACCCCTGTACAAGCGTCCCTGTCACTTGTGTTCTCAGATCCTTCCTTGAGTAGAAGAGAAAGGGGGAAGCGGATAGTTCCATGGACCCCAGTAGCCCATCTACTCAATGCACCGGTTACAGCCACTATTCCTAACTTATCTTTGTCTTTCCTCTCTTTTTTTTAACCACAATAAAAGTTCCTTTCTCTCTCCCACCACACGTCCACAGAAGGTCAGTAGTGGCTTTGTTCCCATTGTTTTCCAGCAAGACTCACACTAATGGAGCAGTTTCCATTGGGAACAGAAATGTCCCCTGCCCTGGAAACTCCTGCTAAGAAGGCGCATGGGATAGGCGTAGAGTGAACAGTTCAGAGGTTTTTAGTATATTCAGAGAATTGTGCAACTGTCGCCATGATCCACTTTAGAATTTTCGTTACCCCAAAAAGAAACCCCATACCCAGTATATCCGTAATTGATCTCAAGCATAGTGAAGATTATAAATTCTGAAGGCATTCTGTCATGCTCATCAGAATATGGCATAATATAAGTGCCACCTGTCACATCTGGAATAGTACTGTTTCCAAACCACCACACCTCCCAGGTAGCACATGCCTCTCTCCAGGACATCCTTAGAAAGAGTTCTTAATCCAGAATCCAAGAAAAGTCTGTAAAGTCCTCAAAATGTGTAAGAAATATATATGTGCCTGGAGCTTTTTATGAAGATAGAGTTTATAGCTTTAATGCCATTCTCAAAAAATTCAAAATAAGAAATAGAAGCCACACTGTCTTGACCTTGTTAAGGCCCCATGTTCCCTAAATAGAATGTGAGCTTTGTGGGCAGGAACCACGTCTTGGACACCGATAAATCCTCTGTACCCTGCAGCTTCATAAATATGAGCAAGAGGATGACTGTCACACAGTCACCTAAAGAATGATAACAGTGTCTCACTTATTATGGGCTAGACATTCTTCTCAACTCTTCATATGCAGTAGCCCATTTAATCTAATAATAACCACATTCTCCCCACTTTCCAAATGAAGAAACTAAGGCATAGATAAGCTGAGTAAGTTGCCCAAGATATACGGATATATAGAATAGAGCCAGAGTATGGTTCAAGACTTTTCACTACTCATGAAAATCTCCCATTTTGTGATGGGTTTAGTCAGAGGCAATCACCCAAGCACCAGGCTTGATGGACGTGCTGAGCAAGCAGAGTGTAGGAAGAGAAGGCTCAAGGGAGGAAAATGACCTTGCCCTCCTAGTGTATTTTTGCATCACATTTAAGCAGGGTGATGTTATGATATTATTCTCTACTATGTATATTCATACATTCTTAGAATATCAGTGTTTTGCATATAATATTTGCCTATGTATCCTTGTTTTTAAACAGGACTGCAATGGATTCAGCTATAGACAGAAGTCTGAGAAGTTCTGGCTGGATCAGACCCAAAAAGAGTAGGCAGGATACCATGATAAAAAAGAATACCACACTGAGAATGCCAGGGCCTGGGTTCTCGGCCCAGCGCTTCCCTGTGGGGATCTTCATTAGAGTTGTCATATGATCAAGTCAGACTAGAGTCACTGGTACATTCAACAAATAGCTACTCACTTGGCATGTGAGAGGCTTTGCTCTAGGTTCTGGGGATACAGGGGACTGTTCCAAGTCCCTGTTCCATGGAAGTTTACATTCTCATGTGGAGGCAGAGCATCAGCTGTTAAACAAATAGCTGAATGAGATGTTTGCAGACAGTCAATAGTAATAAGGGCGGAAGAAATGAATGAGCCACATGATGTAGTAAAACATGATGGGTTTGTAAGGAGAAAAAAGGCCATTAAGTTTGAGCAGTCAGAGAAGGCCTAGCTACCCAGAGTGAGCAGGGAGGACCCAGCCATGCAGAGACCAAGGGCAAGGTAATTGTCTGGATCAGAAGGGTGAACAAAGATGAAAGCACCAACATTCAGGGGAGTGAATAAGGAGTGAAAAGGGCTCACAAGGCTGCAGCAAAGAGAACGGGGTAAGTGCAAAGGTGCAAGAAAATTAGACAGGGAGACAGAACTACATCCATCTGAATCCTACCGTGTCCAAGGTAGGAACATCATGGTAATTAAAGCAGGAAGTTGACTGGAGGACTTTAAGCAGCTGAGTGGCACGATGGGATTTAGGTATTACAACAGCACGGGGGCAACTGTGTTGACAGTGAAATGTAGCAGACAAAAGTGGAGGCATGAAAACCCAAGTTAGAGGGCCACTGCCCTAATGTCAGGAGAGAGGATGGCAGCCTGGACTAAGATGGTAGATGTGTGAATGAAAGGGTAAGGAAAGTGGGTTGATACAAAGCCTTTTGTGGCTTTGATCAGCTGAATATCAGAAGGGTGGGGAAGGGCAGGTAAAGGAAAGAAAAAGGAATGACTCACAAGGTCGTAGCAGGAACGACGTGGTGGGAGGTAGCATGTGAGAGGCATATGACAATTGCAAGCACTTAGGGCGAGCAGGCTTAGAGTGAGGACATGGCTTGCAACTTGCAATCACAAGACCCCTATTGGCCAAATTAAGGTTGACGTGAGACTCGTCGACCAGGTAGGTGGTCTGATATAGGACTTTAAAGGTCAGGGATGGGAGCAGGTCTACGGATGTTAATTTAGGAGTTTGATTCTAAGGCCCGTGGGCGGCGGCTGTGGCTCAAAGGAGTAGGGCGCCGGCCCCATATACTGGAGGTGGTGGGTTCAAACCCAACCCCGGCCAAAAACTGCAAAAAAAAAAAAAAGATTCTAAGGCCCCTTCCAGCTTTATCTATCTAGGATTCTATAAAATTGGAGACCAATGAGAAGGGAGCAAGTCATTAACAACAGCAAAAAATACACAGAATTTTTCACAATGCCTTATCTTACCCACTTCACCAGGCATTGTCTTACTGAAAGCTCAGAGCAATCCTATGAAGTAGGAACTCTTACATTCTCTTCAAAGCTTACGGAAGTTCAGTCGCTTACCCAAACTCAATACCAGGATGTGGAAGATCTAGGTTCTGAACCCTGGTCTTTTGATCTTCAAAGCCCATTCTTCTTACTGTCAGCTATAAGTCCTCAGTGGCTAAGTCCTCTATGTAGAATGAAGGAGGAAGGATACTTGTGGGGAAGCAGCAAGGGGGCCAAGTGCACCAGTCACCAGTTCCTTTGAGACTTAAAGAAAAGTCTCAGTGCAGAGGTCAGACAGGCAAATGTTACTCATATGACCTCTGTACATCATCTTGGAACCCAGATCTGGAGGGTATTTCAAAGAGAAAGAACATCGAGTGATTTATGATACATAATGAATCAATCTCCCCATGTTTTCAACCCAGTAATCTCAGGAGAAATGTATTGCCTATATATATAGTCAGAGTCTTGAAAAGACAGGGACACTGGTCCCTTCCTCTGTTCCCGCCCACCCAGCATTGCTGACTTTCTGTCCTTGCCAATATAACACAGTTAACATGACCCCGCCCAAATGAGGACATTCCCCACCTCCCACCCACCCCCTGGGGTTGGCTTTCTCAACTGAAGATTGAATGCACATTTGCTGATGGCAGAAAGAAGAATGGCCTGGTCTGGCCTCCAAAGCTTTTTGGAAAAGTGCAAGAAACTGAACACAAGAGAGATCCCACCACAATCAACTCTAAGGGATTTAAGAAATTCTTTTGGTTTGCTGGAATCTTACATTAAATATTCTTGGAAATAAGTGGGCCATAGGCTAATGCTAAGAAATCTTTCATAATAAAGATATTCAGGTTGTAATGGAACTGTCGTTATAGGATTTGACCTGAATAGAAGAGAAACTAAACAGAACTTTCTCAACAGAGCTCTTTGAGGATGGATAGTGCTGACTGCCCGCAGGGAAATAATGACTCTCTAATAAGACGTTAAAGACGCCCACCCCTCCTATAAGGAGTTCTCGCCGGGAAAGTGAGAGAGACAGAACACTCCTGGGATGCAGAAAAGCACACAGACTTCAGAGTCAAAGGGATCAAAGTCCAAATCCTGCCTGTCCCGCTAGCTTACCGTGTGACCTTCCCTGAACTCACCTATGACTTCCCTGAGCGTCAGTGTTTGCATCTGTGAAATGGGGATAGAGGAACGGTAACTCACAGTTACTGGGAGAAGGGAGGGAGCTCATGTCTGCAAAAGCACCAGGCACACAGCCCTTGGCACACAGTAGTTTATTAAACAATATTAGCTTTTCCCCCTTCTCTTTTAATACCAGCCCTTTTGGGTATAGTTTCCTAAATACCTTAGTAAGTTTTTAATTGCTTCTGTGAAAAACATTGTCCCTTCTGGCCGGTTAAGGTACATTGGAAAGATTCAGAGGATTTGGGCACAGTCCCACTTCTGCTGCTTACAAGTCAGACCCTCTCTGGGTCTGTCTCCTGTGATGTAAAATAAGGCTGCCTACCCCCCACTACCCCCAGAATGGTTATGAGAATTTAGTGAGATAATGTATGAAAAAACACTTTGGAAATCATGAAATGCTCAACAGATGAAAGGAAGCACCGGCACCTGAGTACAGCTCATGGACAGGTGTCTACGTTCCTCTACCTATGAGGACCCCAGACTGTGGAGATCCAGTCTGTGTGTGAGCCGTGCCAGAGGGAAAATCCTATAAAGGAAGACAGGAGCAAGCTGCATTGAGGGGCTCAGAGGACTCCACAAACAATCCAACTTCAAGGGTGGTGTTGGTGAATGTGGTCTCAAATTAGATGGAAATAAAGAAAGTTGTCAGGTCACTAATCGCAATTGCTTAGGTCCCGTCTGAAACTAACAGTGTCTATAGAGAGATCTACATATACCCTACACTCCAGTCCAGAGCAAGGCCTGGGGGACTAAATGGAGAGAATGAAGAATTGGGCACAGTTTACTCATCAATATTCAAGGAAGAAAGACAACAGAGATGAGTATTGCAGTCGCCCAAGAGATAGACATAAATCCAACTTTTCCAGAATAAAGACGTGGTCAGCATGGCCAGCAAGGGCACCTAACCCCTCCTCTTTGATTCTTTTACCACCATCACTACCAATAACAATAATTACTATCATTATTAGCAACTGTCATTTCTGAACTGCGATTCCTTGCCGGGCACTGGGCTGAGTGCTGTGTGTGTCTCATGTCATTCACTTCTTGCCACATGCCATCCCTAGAATAGACACTATTATTATGCCCACTTGTAGATTAGAAAATAGCAATTCCAATTATCAATTTGGGAAATCCTTATCCTTAAGAAGCCCAAATCCAAAATCCTCAAGATCAGGGAAAGGACATAAAGACTGAGAATGCTCCAGTCTCTCAAAAAAGATTTCCCTCCCTATGTATTAATCCATATCTTGTTTTCCACTTATTCACTTTTCCTGTTTAAGAAGATAAAATAGGAAGAAATAGAGAAAACGGAAGAAGTCAGAAGGAGATAGTCAGAGTCACTCGTCAACCTTGAAGCAGGGCCCACAAGTCCTTATCTCCAGCCACCTTTGTGCCAGACAACGTGGCTTTAACTTCACTGGTTCATTTTCTGGTGTGGGGAGAACGGTACTGCCTAATGCCATGGCAGTGTGGGGTGGGAGGTGGCTGAACCAATCAGGACAACTCAGACAACCTGACATCAGCATGGGGGCAATGATATCACTTCCTGCTTCTCATTCTGTGCAGAGGGGAGAAGAGAAGCCTCTGCCATCACCCTAAAAAAAAAAAAACGGAAAGACAAGAAAAAGCCACCAAGCCAGGGCTTGGCAATTAGCTGGAGTAAGTGATCATCTTGTGATTGCTCAGCTGGGGACTGAAGACTTGTAAATGCATTTAGAGGACAGAAATAGAAGATGTTGTGAGAGAGCAGAGAAACCTGGCCCATTTGCCAGGAGAAAATATCCCAAAGCTGCCGGGAAATTTACTCAATTGGGATCTGGGGTGTGTCTTCATCAATAGGAAAAGCGAATAAATAAAACCCTGGGACAAAGCCCATGTGTATCTCTCCATGACCCTCAGGCCTCTCTGGATGCCACACCATGCCTGTCAGAGCTTCAGACTGGTGCTGACTTTCCTGCACCAAGTTAAGCCTCCCAACTTGCCCCTGTTGTGCAGCGGGACCCAAACTAGGGACAGACTAATGGTTATCTATCTTTCTCAGTGATGTTCCTACAGCCAACACCAAGTACACTGACAAGGGCTGGCCAATGTGTCCAAGAGAACACAGGGTCCAAGGTCACATGCAGGTTCGATATCATCCTCATCCCCGACTCCAACCAGAACCCCTCAGCCCCCAAAGCCTTGGGCATCTGGTAAAGTCTCCCCAGCCTCTGTTGCCAGCACCTACCAGTAGATCCCAGATCATCCCAGAAGAGGTGGTATGTCACAGCCCCCTTCCATGGAGCTCAAAGGCAAGCCAAAGACATGTTCTGGGACAACCCCTTTGGGGACCACATGTGGTAGGATGCACCCCATTACTGAGTCTATGGAAATCCCATGGGTCCCAAAGCCCTCTCCCATTACTGCACCCCACCTGTGGTAGGATGCTCCCATTACTGAGTCTATGGAAACCCCATGGGTCCCAAAGCCTTCTCCATCTCTCTAAGAGCTGTGGACACCACACCCAAGAAGGTTCTGGGACCTGAGCCCCCAGCCCTAGAGCTTAAAGGAGATAGCGCTTCTCCCACATTAACAGCACCTTTACCCCCAAATAGATAACAAACTGGCACTCTCTGTGCCACATTCTGTCCATAGTGTGGTTCTGTTTGGCCTGTGGAGTTAAGGGTCTTTTTTTTTGAGATAGAGTCTCACTATGTTGCCCTCAGTAGAGTTCTGTGACGTCACAGCTCACAGCAACCTCCAGCTCTTGGGCTTAAGCGATTCTCTTGCCTCAGCCTCCCCAGTAGCTGGGACTACAGGCACCTGCCACAATGCCTGGTTATTTTTGTTGTTGTTGTTATTGTTGTCACTGTTGTTTAGCAGGCACAGGCCAGGTTTGAACCCACCAGGCCTGGTGCTTGTGGCCGGTGCCCTAACCACTGAGCTACAGGCGCTGAATCCTAAGGGTCTTGTTTTTAATTGCCAGCATTTAAAATTTAAGTAGTTTCACTGAATCTTCAAACCTACTTGAAACTATAAGTCTGGCAGCACCGGGCCCCACCCTATATGGTCAGTCAGAGCCACTTACTGGCTATCCCTTGGGAGGCGACTCCTGGTCCCAGCCTCTACTCTCCCCACCTGGTGCACCATGGGCATTTGGCTTTGTGACCCTTGCACAAGTTACTATGAGAAAGGAGACTTCTCAGATGTCAAAAGCTTTTCCCAGGGGATATTTTACAATGAAACTCAAGCCCTCAATAAAATAAACACCTGGAACATCTGGTCTAAGGCCCGTCTCTGGTCTCAACTATGCCTCCAGCTGCAGAGAACACACATAACGAGAACATCCCCACAGAGGTTCAGTGAGGGCAACGGCTAAGCGCAGCCATCAAAAGAGTGGTCTCAGTCCCCTGGTGCTGACACACCTAGCCCTGAGCAGTGGCCACAAGCTTGCTATTTCCAGAGGGAGGAAAGAAAATTCAGCACAAAGCAGAGGTGGCCGTAACTGATTGAAAAACAAATTTTATTGAGTGCTCACTATGTGTTTAGGAAAACACATAGAGACCCATGGGTAGGGCCAAGACCCCCGAAGAGAAACGACTCCCCCTCTACCATGGACTACGGTCTTTCCTCCTGCCGTGGCTCCTCTGCCCTCCACTTCCCTGAAAGGCTCTGCCTTTCCAGACGAGATTCCCATCCATCCGGGCTGCCCTTCCAATGCCAATGCAAAGGGCCTCAAACAGCGAAATCTTCAAGTGGCCAGTGAAAGACTGCCACACCCCCATCGTCTCCCTGGATGCAGAGGACCCTACCCTACCTGCAGAATTTCTGCTCTTTGGGACACATCCATTGGATGTCCAGGACAGCCACTATCCTTGAAGAAGAGTTGTCCCAGACAGCAAGCATCCCCCCGTGAATGCAGCAGACCAGCATTTCGCCTGATGTCTCATCCCTAGGCTTCCTGTCATGCCCACCTTGCCCTCTAAAAATGGCAGTCCTTCCCAGGGACTATCAGCCCAAAACTGCCCTGGGAGAAGAAGCATCAAGCTTGTGTGATGCTGTTCACTAGGTCCAGCCAGAGCCTGTCCACCAATCAGACGAGGCAGGTTGGGGAGACACAGACGGACTGGACCCCCTACCCATTGCCATGTGACCTCAAGCTTACTCCCCCCAAAGCTGTGTGACCTTACACAAGTTTCTCCACTTCTCTGAATGCTTCCCCATTGAACCCAGAGTCTGTTTAGACACAACATCCAGTCTGGTCCTGCTTTCTCTCCACTTCCAGCCCTCATCCCCAGTACCTGCGTGCAGGCCCACACACACACACACACACACACACACACACACATTTGCAGATCTATGAACCATCTCAGAAGTGCAGAATTCACATTATATATAAGTGGAACTTCCTATCATTTACATTCCCATAAAATGGCAAATTTCATCATGAAAGTGAATAAACGTGGGAGTCGGGGCACCCTCCTTCTCAGCCCTAGTCCCAGACTTTTCCTTTTCCCAGACAGGAGCTTTGCAGATCATCAAATCCCAAACCCTCCTTTTGCGAGGTAAAATGGGAGCCCCAAGGAAGCTCAGGGCCTTGACCAAGGACACACAGTGACACTGCCAGGTCTGGACCCGCCGCCAAGGGCTCTCTCCTCACCATGCACCCCCCTCCGCGCAGCCCGCCTCTACTCACATATAGCGCAAGTGGGGGTTCTTGGCAAAGGCTCTGGGCTGGATGCTCCGAAGTCCTGAGTTCTTGATGGTCCTGGCAAGAAAGGAAAAGAGAGTCAGCGGGGTCAGGGAGCAGAGGGGCGTCTGCTCTCAGCTGAGGCTGACAGGCGGTCAGGCCACAGCTGGCCCTGTGGCAGGCCGCAGGTCAAGCGGGTCTCCTCTCCACCAGCCATCCCCAGGCATGCCCAGTGGTGGCATCCAGGCTCACACCACTGGGGCTCTGTGAGAGGCTGGAACATGGACGGGCAGGGTAGGCAGCTGCCACCACCTGCCCTGGCCAGCAGTGAGAACGGGGGCTCCTGCTGTGTCAGCAAGTGCATGGCTAGAGCCTGCTTGGTGCCTCTTCCGTCTCCCAGCCCAGTCCCTCACACCCACTAGCACCAACACCCCAAGGAAGAGGGGCGGAGAGATCTCCTACTGCAAGGAGCTCAGCAGCCAGGCACAGGGCTGAGGGCAGGGCTCCAGGGCCCACTCAGGCTGTGGCCGCACACAAGCCCTACCTCTCTGGGCTGGAGTGATGTGCAGGGCAGTGAAAAGGTGGCTTTTGGAGCCCATGACGTCTCCTAAGTAGACGGTACTAGCTCTTCCAGAAGAGCTCCATGCAGGGGAAGTATAGAAGGTAGAAGGCAGCCTTGCCACACCCACCGCCCCACCCGGGAAGGGAACCGGGGACACTCACAGTTTTTGGAGTCCCGTGTACAGCTCCATGTCGACGGCGTTGAGCGTGTGCAGGCTACGCCAATTCTCTATGTGTCTGTCAGGAGGAGGAGAGTGAGAGTCAGGTCTGGGAGGGTGGGAGGGGTACTGGCACGGCACTGGCTATCAACCCAGAGACCCCGGGGTTTGCATCCTGGATGGTCCTGACACAGCGAGGCTTCTGCCAAGTCACCAAATTCCTCTAAGCCTCAGTTTCTTCCCCTATGTGGCAGGACACGTGAGCCTGACGGGGGCGTGGTGAGAATCAAACGGACTCACTGGGTCCAGGTGCCCCCCACAGATGGCATTCAGTGTCCCCTAAGCTCTAGAAAGATTCCACTCTTCAAAGACTTGAAGCCTAATTTCCTTGCTTGTCTCTCTGAGTTTCTCTCTGTTCCCTTTCTTTCTTTTTTCCTATAGGGTGTCCCAAAAGTCACCCCTAAAATCACCATACGTAGGGAGAAGGGAAAAGTGTAGCTAAATGCACATTTACAAAATATTAAAAATTTTACAAAACAGTTATAAAATGTTTCCTATGTAGTTGGCTGCCTCTTTGTAAAATTTTCTAATGACTGTTTTATAAATAAAGGTTCATTTAGCTACAATTTCCCCTTTTCTCTATGTATCATAGCTTTAGGGGCAACTTCAGGGATACCCTGTATTTAAGATTCCCTAAGGTTCTTTCTTAGCTCCCACTGGTAAAGGCAAGGCAAATGATGTGGCTTTAAAAAAAAAAAAAAAATAGTGCTGGCTTGCCAATGGGCGTGGCTTCTGGGTAGAAAAGACAAGGAGGGACACACAACTGCCTCCAGCAGCCACCAAGTTCCAGACACTGACAGCCTCCTTGGGGTGACCACAGCCCAATCCATTCTGAGGTCAAGGAAACCAATGGCTTGATCTGGCACAGCAGGAGCAGAGGAGGTTCCCTAAGGACAGGGAGGCCCAGGGCTTTGTGGAGAGAACGTGCATCTGATAGTCAAGGAGCCAGAGTCCAGCTTCACCTGCCACTCCAACATCCGTGACTTTGAGCACATGCTTGCACCTCTCTAGGCCTCTCATTTCTCCATTTGTAAAAGGAGAAGGTTGCACTAGATCAGCAGTTTCTTCCCCTTTTCATCACAAAAAAAAAAAAAAAAAAAAAATCTCCTTTTAGAACTTGTTCCCTGGAGAGCTCATGTTTAAGGAGCTTTGTGTCTGGCAAGCACACTACATGTATTAAGTACTAATTAATTCATCTTCTCGGATTTATTAATCAAAGATATAAATCACCGTTAACCAGAGCTTTTCATCAGCAGACACAAACCAGTGCTCACTCACCCAATGCATAAATTCCAGCCCAAAGCAAGGGAACTTGAAAGTTCTATTTGCAAAAGAAGACCTGTCAGGGGTAGGGATCTGATTTCCGTTAGTGCTTCTGACATTGACCAAACGCCGGGATCAAACATCCCTCATTATTGCTTTCAGGATCCTCAGGTTAAGAACCATTAGACTATCGATTATTGAAGCCTTCCCAGCTCTAAAGCCATGCAGGAGATGACCATTCACACACACCTGCTGTCCCATGGAGCACCAGAGGATATCAGGAAAAGGCCTTCTGCTGCCCACCTCTCCCTCCGAGGACCTGACTCTCCGTCAGTGCCCATGAGGTCTGAGTACCATCTTAGTGAAGAGTGCAGAGAGGCGACAGCTCATCTCGCAACAGAGCTACCGAAGACACATTCTGGCCAGAAAAGTGACAGCCACCTTCCCCAGACGTCTCCTCCCCAGCCCAACCACACCCGTAGCTCTGCCATCTGTCACCAAGTCGAGCCAGAGCCAGGAAGGCAGCAGGCCGGCGGCTGCCAGGGCCTCTGGAAGCATTTCAGAGCCACAGAGCGATAAGGTATGCTGAGAGCCTGTTTTGTACCACATTCTCTCAAAGTCCCTGCTGAGCAGCCAGAGACACTGGCATCTGCTGGGGACGTGGAGCAGGTGGCCAGGTTGGTATTGGATTCCAGTTCCAAAGTCTTCTCCCTAGAAGCCTCGTAGTCCCAGGTCAGTTTGGGTGGTCTGGTCCCACCATGGCAGGGACCTTGGCAACATTTTAGACGAAAAAGAAAGCCAGAAGGAGCAGGAATACCTGTGCCACTAGGTCCCCCAGTGTGGTCCCTTAGCCACTGGTAAGTTCCCAAGGAGATTAAGTGCTTGCACAGAGTACATTTCGTTCACAGGAGCCCGGCATCCTACAAGGATTTGCTCCCAACAAGGGACTGTGAACCAAATTGTTCAAATAAGTGGAATCATTTTTCTCAGCCTACACTTGAATTCCATAAATATGTTTTTATTATGGCTGGGCTGTCAATCACTACTGCATCTAAAACTTTATCTTTCTCAGCCCTCATGGCCCACAGACTGACCCCACCCCGACAGACGCACACCCTGTGCCGTGGTGGGGAAATGGACGAACTCTCCACTGAAAAGAGGCCTCTGTTAAACAGAATAACAGTGACCACTTCCTCTGCTGGGTGGGTCTGCCTTTTCCTAAATCAGGGAAGGACATTTTATAGCCACAGTGCAATAGTGTGGTGAGGAGTCTGAGCTCCGGGACAGTGGACATGAAGACAGCCCTCCGCCTGCTTCTGGACAGCCCCAGAGCTAAGAATAGCTTTTACATTTTTACAAAATCAAAAGAATCGTTTTTTGTGACACACGAAAACTACACGAAATTCAAATTTCCATGTTCATGCCCCTACATTGACTGTCACCCATGGCTACTTCTAAGCTACAGTGACAACCCTGAATAGGTGAAGCGTGGGCAATGTGGCCACAAAGTTTAAAATATTTACTCTCTGGACTCTGCAGAAAAAAGTTACTGAACCCTGCCCAGGAACCAGTGTCCCATCCCTACCTCTACCTATATAACCCTGTCCAGATGACTTTACCTGTTTGTGGCTCAGTTTTTTCATCTGCTAAATGGGGATGAGAACATACCTGCCTGGTAAGAATGGTGCAGTAACTGAAAAGACTATATTAAAAAGCCCTCGGGCAGCGTGGGGCAGAGCCAGCTCTGCCTATTATTCTCCCTCTGTGCCTTACAGAGGCTGAGTAGTCTTTTCTCAGTTTTCAAGCTAAAAATGGCATCAGGCTTCTGCTGGAAGTTGTCATTTTTTTCAGCAATCATTGATAAAAATCCCCATGTGGCAGAAGGGTGCAGGGGTAGGAAACCTGTCACTCACGACCTCTAGGAAAACTGTTCCAGCAGAAATTTATAAACAGGTTCGAGGAATGCGCAGATGCCACGTCAGAGCAGGTTCCGAGGAAGAGCAGGTCGGCGAAGGTGCAGGCCTGACATTTGCAGATGACACCGCCGGGTACCTGCCAAGTTCTCCTATGACTCACCGCTTGGTACCAGACCAGGGTGGGGTGGGGAGGGGTCAGTGAGGGTTACTCTGCTGGCTAGTTTGTGCTATTAGGGAGGCCAAGAGGTTAAGTGGGAAAGGCAGGCTCTAAAAAACTAAATAAGTAAGACAAAGTAGGAGAGCAGGTTTGATTCACTTTTGTTAAAGGTAAGTAGTGGGTACTCGGTCCATACAACTACACGTGGCCTCCCCTTTCTGTAGCTTTTCTGGATTGTCAGGGTGGTTTCCATTGAGCACTTGTTTTAGCATTTGTTTTGCCATTTGAAGAACCATCAGCAACAACACGTTTCTAAAGGAAGGTCAGGTACCCGAATCCTGCGTGGGGTGGTGACGGATGGTTCTGCTCCAGGACCCCAGGCTGGCCCGGCTCAGCCCTGCCAGGTTGCCTCACAAACCCACTCCCACCATGGGGGAGAAGAGTCAGCCTTGATGGGACCCGGGTCAATGGGCCTGCACGGCTGTGCAGCGTGTGTGGTGGCAGTGGCAGTGGCCCTTTGGGGGACCTACAGCCCTGATCTCAATGTGGGTGTCCCTGCTTCAATCAGGAACAGAGAGGGGAGGGGGCAGAGGAAGGCAAAGGACATTGCACAGGACAGCTCCCCACCACAAAGAATCGCTGGCCCAAAATGTCCACAGTACTGAGACTGAGAAACCTTGCTTTATTATATAAAGCTTCTGCCCAAGATTGCCACTGAAGCAAGAGTCCCATGACATAAAACAACATCAATTTTAAAAATGACTGCTTTGTAGCAAACACTATAAGGCCTCAGGCCAAAACACACAAAAGTCTGCCTCTGGGTCACTAAGTCCAAGGGAGAGAGAAAAGATTGAAAGCCAAGGCTCCCAGGACCCTCTCAAGGCAAAGGAATTACTTGAGAAGAAATGAAGAGCTCTTTGGCACATGGGACTATGGTCCAAGCCAGGCTGCACATTTGAGAAGCAAGAATGGTCTCGTCTCACCATCTCTGGCTGGAATCCACCAGCCAAGAGCCTTTTTCCTTCCCCTGGAAGTTTCTCTCCTGGATTTCTCATGCCTCTTCATTCCATAGAAAAGAGAAATGCTTTAGCCAGAGAGTGAGCTCAGTACCCTGTCCCTACCCTCTTGCTACTGCCCTCAATGACACTCTGCAATGAATCTCTGCTCTGCTAAGAGCTAATGAGCACCTCTTTTCCTGAAAGAAGGCGGCAGTGAGGCATAATACATGACAACATGGACCTCCTGAGCCAGAGCCAGGCTTAGGGCTACAACTCCAAAACCTCAGTGAGGTCACAGTGGACCTCCATGCTGCCAGCAGTGGCTGAGTGAGGCAGAGACAGGGAAGGCCACGCAGAGTCTCTTCTGAAATATTAGAAAAACTATCAGAAACAGTTGAACTCTCAATGACTCATGATATCCAATTCCAAGTCTTGGAGACCCAGGACCACAGATAGGTGCTTCATACCCAGTTTTGGAATGAGACATGGCATAAATTAAATTAACTGATACATTCACGTAGAACACAAAAATCCTTTGTGTATGCTAGTATAAATGAGATTAAGCTTTTGTACCATAGCTCTGTCTGCCTCCTTCTGTTTTTGCTTTGACCAATATGAAAATGAATTGGAAATCTCCACGCATCTAAAAATTAGATGGTACAGACTGTGTGGTCCATATTTTAATTAAGAACATGTCATGTGGATATGTTTAAGAGTTGTTTATACCTCTACTACTTAATGTTTAATATTTATGCCTCCTCTACACAGAAAACTCTAGGACACTAAGACATCCACTGCCATCTAATTTCAGAAAATGAAGGTGGCTGAGGCAGAGGCTTGGCCACAAAAGGGCCAAGACACCCTTCACCTAGCAGAACGTCCTTGGTCGTGTGGACACACCTAGCAAGACAGGGGCTTCTGTCATTGGAATGTGGGAACACCTTCCTTCTGTCGGACATGGCAGGCCAGGAATTGCCTCGTTTTTCCAAGCTTTCCCCTCTTCTCCTTTGGTGTCAGATTGCTGTTATTTTCACTGTGACTTCTCACGGCTATCAATGAGCTGTTCTTCATAGCCAAATTTTCCAGACAACTAAATCTAAATGCAAAAATCTCTGTATTTTCAACTTCCTTACTGTGTGTTCCTTTTTCCCTCTAATATGCATTACACACCGCCTTGCCTTTTTAAGCAAAGTGAACAGATCGTGATTTACACGTTCTTGATGACCCTCCGTCATCATGACCAACCTAACTATTCTGCTTGGCTGCAACACAGCAAAGCCCTCAGAAAGGCTTCAAGCATGCAGAACTTATACCTCTCTACTGCAAATGGGCCTGCCCTGGTAGGATTTCTGATTCTAATGGTTATTGCCTCCATTTTTAACAATGTTCTGGCTCCTTCTTTCATATCAGGCTGGGGACCCTCACCTCTTGAGCAGCTGGTCCCAGGGCTCCCTCCCCCCTGATGTGGTGTGACTAGTTCCTGGCCACCTCTTGGAGCACAAGGCTCAGGCCCTGGCATCTGGAAACACATTGACCTAGAGGTGACACAGGCTCTAGCAATGGAAGCCAGGTGCCCTCGTGCCAGTTACGTGAGCCTCTCCAGTCCCTTAGTTTCCCCATAGGAAATCTGTTCATGATGAGGGTTAGAGAAAGCAATGTCTAAGTTTTCGATTCAGCACCAGAGCAATAAATAGCTGATTCCATTGTTATTCTTAAAACTGTGTGTAAAGTAAAAGAAAATAGGATCTAAGGCAGTGGTTCTCAACCTTCCTAATGCTGTGATGTATTTTCATTGTTACAAAGGGGTCGCAACACACAGGTTGAGAACTACTGATCTAAGGGAATATGAAAAATTCACACATACACACCCATACAAATGGGTAGCTCTTTACCCTGGTTTTCTTACTGCTTTGTTTTGTGCCTCCTTTCTAGATAATTGAGGTTAGTGAATAAGTGAAGCTTTCTGAAAGCGCACTCGTAATTCACACTTACATAGTCCTACCTAAGGGTACACCATAAACATTATGCTCACTGTAATTGGAGGTGCATCCTGGCAAGAGGCAGCTGAAACTAATGCTTCCCTGATGTTTTTTTATGTGTGAGTAGCCCATTCTTCCCACACAGAACTCAAAAGGTTTGGAGAACAACGAGATTGCCTACAGGTGTCCCTTCTCTCCAGTGGGTGCCAAGGGAAACTAGCCTGAATTCCATTTCCTCACAAGTCAACAGTGAAGCACACACATGCGTAAGCGTGCTAGAGGGCGCGCACACACACACACACGCACACGCACATGGGCACACACAATGGGCAGTGCAAGTGGCTCCAAAGCTTTGTAGGGCAATGAGGAAATTGATTTGTGATTCAGGCGCATTATGTCTAGTGATCCACACAGTAGCATTAGCTTTCAATTGTCTGATACGTTTCGCATTATAAACAAGCCATCGGGGGCCTTGGTGCTCCGGCACCAAGGGGGCTGGGAGCTGCATCAGGCCAAGTCATCCAGCTCTCCCTCCCTTGACAGCTGTTGTGGGTGTGGGTACTAAATGCCTGGGGAGCCATACCCAAGAGCCTGGGGGCCCAGGGACTGGAGGAGTGGTTTCAAGGGCAGACCCCAGCATGCCAGCACATCAGCACACAAGTCTAGAAGCATCTGTGTACCGAGGACAACAGCAAGCCAGCCCCTCATCTGGGACCCCCGGGACCGCTGAAAGGAACATTCAGATTAGATGGTACAGCAAACAGATGAGAGGCGACAGCATCTGTGCTGGCTTCCTGATCAATTCCAAAGCTTGTGCCAGGAACGAAGAATGTTCCTGCACACACCTGTGCCAATCAGGTGCAGAGATGCCGAGTCTCCTAGCAGAGGAAAAGATCAAGGGCACACCCCCTCAGCTAGCGCCCTAAGAAAAGACCTAACTCATGAAAATGGGATTTCACCTGGGAGCCAGCCAGTTCACTGGGGTTCCAAGCTGTTGTACTTGAACTCACCAACCTATGGCCACACTGCCCTGGCCCCCTTCTCAGCCATCTGCTTCTCTCCACCATCAGGGCGGCTGCCCAGGCTGGCTCTGGACGGTAACCCAGCATGCCCACACATAAGCACCACAGGTGATCACCACCTCTGTGTGGAGAACAACCATCCCGTCCTGACTGGCCTCCCACTTTCACCCTCCTCCCTCAGCCGTCTCTGCTGTTGCCAGTGTGCCCTCCCTGCTTAAAACCCTCAAATGGTTTCTCTTTGCTGTGACAGTAAAATCCAAAGGTCCTGCCTCAGAGGGCCGCTAGCTGACTCCATGGCCCCTTCTCTAGCACTCTACCCCTGTTTCATGGGCTCCAGCTACACACACCTGCCTTCTTGGGCTCCAGCTACAGACGCCCTGTCCTTAAACGTGCTGGGCTTGTTCCCAACCAGGCCCTCTGAAGCTCGCGGCTCCTTTAATTCTGCAGGTTCTCACTCACAAATCGCCTTCTCAGAGGAGCTGCCCTGAGTCCCTGCGTGGGCAGGGTGAGTCTCTCCTTTCCCTTCCAGTTGCTCTTGGCTCAAATCCCTGTTGATGTCCTCCATAGCCCTTAAAAAACATCTGTAATTGTCTTATTTGATTATTTGATAACGTGTTTGTCATCAGCGTCTCTATGCCAGAACTGTAATGCACAGGAACAGGGATCCTATCTGTCTCATCCACCATCTACTCACCTCCAAAATCTCTCATAGAATCGGCTCCCAGGGGACACACACACCCGGGAACCCACACTGGTCCGTGCTAAGCAGCCACTCAGCTGCCCCACCTCACTGCCAGAGGGTCTCTGCACTCAGGACCTACCTGGCCCTCACCCCGCACCCCTGAATAGCCCAGAGCTCTGGTCCAACCTCACAGGCACCATGAATTTGATCACTGAGGAGGGATGTGGCTTGGAGCACAGCACTGAACATCCATCCCAGTTGGGGACAGGAAATCACTACAGAGCCTACCAACAGGGGGAAGGGGATGGCAGAGGTCTTCAGAACTCCACGTACTCGGCTTCCTCCCAGGACCGGGTCTCACTCTGCTGCAGGAGCAGTATCAGGAGTGGGGGAAATAGTGGCCCCCTTGCTCCAAACAAGGAGGCGGCAGGAACACTCTTGGCACATTAGCATGTCTTTTTCCACCTTTCCCTTCCCCACATGACCTTGGCCTTCACCAAAGCATGAGTCCTCTAAGGGCAGTGGGCAGGAGTTTTTGCTTCCAGAGCTGTGCAAACGCACAGTGACAACTGAGCAAATGAAAGAAAGAACTCCGTAAGGGATAAGGGATCCACGCTAAGCATCGTAAGCATTCAGCTGTCAATCAGCTCCCCCTCACGGACCCTCCTCCCTGCCCTCAACCCCTCACCTTCTCAAAAACTCATTCATGTTTTTTCTCCTTCTCTTCTCTGTGCCCTCACTCTCTCGTGACTACATTTTCCCATCAGCCTATGACCATGTTCTAGTAGAGCCCATCGGAGAAAAAAACCAATCCCCCTGACTCCACATCCTCCTCTGGGTATGGACTCACATCTCTGCACTTTTTTATAGCAGATGGTTACTAAAGAATGGTCTATGCTGCCGGCCCTACTTTTTCATCTCTCTTTGATTCTCCATCCCAATTTGTCTTCTGTACCCACAACTCCAATGAAACTGCAATGCCAAGGTCACCAGTGATTTCCATGTTGGCAAATCCAATCAACCCTCCTCTATGTCCAGTTACCCAATCTCCTGGCAGCACTTGACCTCATTAACCGTTCCCTCTCCCTTGAAGCATTCTCTTCTCTATATCTCTGGCTTCCTTGACTGCCCTCTCTCCTGGGTTTCTTTATACTCCAGCTATTCCTTCTTAGGCTTCTTTGGTGATTTCATATTCTTTGCCTGATCTCCAAATGCCGTCTTCTCCTAGATCTTCACCCTAGGACCCCTCTCTTTACCTCCCCCCATCCAGCCACAGTGCTGTTCCTCAGGTGCTCGGCCCCAAACACTATCTAAGAGAGATACATATATGTATCTCTCTAGCTGACCTCTTCCCTGAGCTCTGGGCACTGAGCTGACAACTTAGCAGACCCAACCCCACCTTTGCTTTCCTCCCACTGAGATTTTTCCATTAGAGAACGTGACCCTGACAGCATCCAGTTGTCCAAGCCAAACTATTACTGGTCCCCTCCCAACACTCTTGCCATTAGCAGGCCCACTGCCACCACAGATAGCAACTCCACCTACTTCCTGCCACCGCCACTTTGGCCACATGAGCCCAGGCTGCTACCCCCCCATCATAAAGACCAGTGCCTCCAAACACGACCTCTGCTTCCTCTCCAGCCTGCCTACACATTCTCCTCCATGCATGAGTCACAATAAGCTTTCTGAAACAAATCTAATCATGGCTTTGTCACCAAAACAAACACAGAAAACTGCCAGCAGCTTCTCCTGCACTTCACTTGGGACAAAACTCAGACTCCATCACATCAGCAAGGTGCTACACGTGGTGAGGCTCCTGCTAGCCCCTCCTCAGCCTCACAGTCACCTAGATTCAGCCTCTCTGGTCTCCTTTCAAGTCTCCAAAACAGCAAACAAGTTCCCTCCTCTCCGGTCTTTGCATTTAGTTTTTCCAACGACCAAGATTCTTCTAAAATGTCACTTCTTCAGAGAAGTGACCAACCTGACCAACCAACCTAGCTAGAGCCATTCTCCGAACTTTCCTCTAGATTCGCAGTTCTCAAGTCAAGTCTGGACTATGCCCCACAGGGGACATTTGGCATGGTTGGAGACATATTTGACTGTCACTGTCGGAGAGATATCACTGGCACCTAGTTGGTAAAGACCACAGATGTCAACGATACCCTACAGAGCGCAGGACAACCCCTCCCCACCCCCACCACAGCAAAAAATTATCCAATTCAAATTATCAGTAGTGTCAAGTGTGAGAAATGCCACTCTAGGTATTTCCTTTATATCACTTGTCAAAATCTCTAATTATGTCAGTTTTTGTGTTTACTTGTTTATTGAGCGTCTCTCCTAAAGGAATACAAGCTCCGTGCAAGAAGCCAGGCAACCTGTCTATTGTAGATATTTGTATCTGCAACACTCATTCCAGTTCCTGGTCAGAGAAAATTTAAATGAACAAATTAATAAATGACTGTCCCTCAGCAGAATGCTGCGACCTTGCAGCAAAACATGGAAAAACTATGGTTACAGAAATCTTGATGGGAACAGCACTATCTCCAACCACTTGGAAGTCTAAAGAAGTAAGCTGTGCCCACATGATTGGGGCCAAGGGGTTGGACCTCTTGTGGCCCCTGAGAAAAAGTCTCCTCCCGTCTGCAGATGAGAATCAAACGGTGTTGATGATAAAATTTCTGGTCCCTACTAGACATCTCAGCTTTGAACCAGGAGAGAACATGGAGGTCTTTGATCAAGAGTAGAAACTGCCTCAGGCAGGGAGAGAAACATTGATTTTGACCCTTACTCCCAGTGGGCCTGGGGGGAGAAAGAGCAGGAGTGTTCCAGGTCTGAGCAGCTGGCTTGAAAGTAATCCAACAGAGGGAGCTCTGTGCCTAAAATCCGGGGCCCGAGGGCCTCTCAAGAGTGCTGCCCTTCCGGTGGCCAATTTCCTTAGGAAAATATGAAATGGCCAGACCACCCTTTACTGAATTACAAAGCACTTATCACTTCTTTAATAACTACCCACATGGAGGACTTAATTCACTCAATATGGAAGTTATAAAGGCGAACTGGTAAGTGAGCATTAAGCTCAAATGCACTGCATAAAGACTTACGAGAGCAATATTTTCCCCTATTAAAAAGGTAGATTTTCTCACTGCAACTCTGCCTCAAAGTTAATGCAGAAAAGTCAGTCCAAAGCTTGGGGGCATTTACACTGTTAGAGGGCAATTCCAGGTCACTGGGAGGAAAAAGAGTCCTTGGCTTTGTGGGAATAATTATTCCGGAACCCAAGGGTGTCAGAGTGATTAGTCAAGGTAACCATCTGAAAGACAAGATCACATCAGTGGTGCCCGGCTCTCTCCTCTGTGTATATTAGCTGAAAGGTGATCAAGCCACAGAGAAGGGAGAAATCACGGATGGAGGAAGAAAGATAGGCTGTGCGGTGGGACCTATAAGAGGTCAGTCCGCTTGGCAGGCTCCTTTAAAGACCCCAGCACTAGAAGGAAGCAACACGAATTTACATCAGGGACCTGAAAGGAAGGAGTTAGCATTAGCCCTCCTAATCTGTGAGGAAGCCAGCTCTGGAATTTATAAACGTTCTAGAGAGTTCCGGGGAAAAGTTGGGGAGATGGCCTTCTTCATCCAAGTGCAGGAAATACAGGTTTTGCCCTTGTTAACTTTTCTCTCCCTTGCTTCAGCGTCACTACTAGTTTCCTTTCCTCAAGCAATTAACCGTTTGTTCCTTTCCCCAGAGATTCAACCTCTCTGAAGGCATCTCTCTATTCAATGACTTCAATCACTGCCTAATTAGACATTAATTTCAGGTCTTCGGCTGTACCCCTGTGACACCTTACCTCTCCCCGTCCTGTGGTTCTTGCATTCCCCTAAACTCCTTAGAGCAAATATGAACAGAACAGCTCCTCTTGCCTCCTGAACTTCTCCAAACTACCTCCTCTGAGTCCTCCTGTCTTGGAACATTACAGCAGACATGGTGAGTTGATTTCAAGTTATGTACAATACCAGAGGGCTAGCAAAAGCTGGCACAGACTGCTGTATTTAGGAGTCGGGGGGCGGGGAGAAGAAGCTGTGATTGATTAGTGATGTCTGGCAAGGGCACAGCATATGCAAGTACAATAAAAATGCCATCTTTATAAGAAACAAAAACAAATCTGGAGGCATCACTCTACAAGACTTCAGGTTAGACTATAAGTTTATAGTGATCAAAACATCATAGTATTGGCATTAAAATAGAGACACAGATCTATGAAACAGAATTGAAAACCTACAGATGAAACCAACCTCATATTGGCATCTGGTCTTTGATAAGTCAAACAGAAGCATACAGTGGGAAGAAGAATCCCTATTTAATAAATGATGCTGGGAGAACTGGTTAGTCACAGATAAAAGACTGAAACTGGACCTACACCTCTCACCACTTACAAAACTTAACTCATCTTGATGAAAAATTTAAATCTAAGACACTGTAAAAACTCCAGAAGAAAGTGTGGGGAAAACTCTTAATAATATTGAGCTGAAGAAAGATTTTATGAAGAAAACCTCATTGGCAATAGCAGCAACAACAAAAATAAATTAGGACCTGATCAAGCTTAAAAGCGTCTGCACAGTTAAGGACACCACAAACAGAGCAAATAGGCAACCTTCAGAATGGAAGAAGACATTTGCATATTACAAATCTGATAAAGGGCTAATAATCAGAATCTACAAAGAACTCAAGGAAATCAACAAGAAAAGAGCAAACAACACAATTAATCACTGGGCAAGAGGCATGAACAGAACCTTCTCCCAAAAAGACAGATGAATGGCCAAGAAACACATGAAAGAAATGCTCATCATCTGCCGGGCACAGAGGTTCACACCTGTAATCCTACCACTCTGGGAGGCCAAGGCGGGTGGATTCTGAGCTCAGGAGTTCCAGATTATCCTGAGCAAGAGCGAGACTCCATCTCTTAAAAAAGAAAATAGTCAAGTGTTGTGGCCACCTATAATCTTAGCTCCTTGGGAGGCTGAGGCAAGATCACTTGTGCACAAAAGTTTGAGGTTGCTGTGAGCTATGACACCACGGCACTCTACCAAGGGCGACAAAGCAAGACTCTGTCTCAAAAAAAAAAAATGCTCATCATTCCTTATCATCAGAAAAATACAAATCGAAATCACCTGGAGATATTACCTAAGGGAGAACAGCCCACATCACAAAGTCCCAGCGCTGCAGATGCTGTTGTGGGATTGGAGAGAAGGGAACACCTAGACACTGTTGGTGGGACCTCAAACTAGTACACCCTTTCAGAAAGAAGAATAGAGAATCCTCAAAGAGCTAAAGAAGCCCTCCCTCCCATTTAATCCCACAATTCCATTACCAGAAGAAAAAGAAACATCATTTTATCACAAGGACAATTGCATTTGAATGCTTACAACAGCTCAATTCACAATCATCAA